>JAGWCC010001661.1:0-17198 GCA_022651775.1 Drusus annulatus
AAATATAGAACGAAGCACATAAGGTTACTATACACGTAATTGTAAGATTTCAATTCAATTGGAAATAATTTTCGTTGTTGTTAAGAATTTTTTAAAAACATTTTTAGTTTAGTTTTATTTGTTTTATATTAGTTACTTTGTACATTCAAGTTTACAAGTAGCTAATTATTTCATTTTCTTTTTAACTTTATAATATTTTAACTTATTTACTACTTATTATTTTGAATTATATGCATTTAAAATAATTTTTTGAGGCTATTTTGAATTTATTGATAGACATAATTTTGATGGTTTCCGGTAGAGCATTATAAGATTTCATCCCTTTATATAGTAAGCTGTTTCGTGTGTTTGCTTTATTTTTTCTGGTAGTCTAATTTATTTGCCTGCCCTTGTATTATACTTGTAAATATCAACATTGTAGATAATTTTGTCAGAAAAATATTTTAATATTTCTTGATCAATATTTAGGTTTTATCATTAATGCTTCTACTTTCCTCTGATAGTCAATTGAATAAATATCGTCTTCTTTAGCAAATTAAGTATTTAATTTTTTAAAAATTTGTGGTTATTTTATGCAGATAATATTTTATTTTCGAAAAAGTCCTCTTTGTTTTTTTTTAAATATAGGTAGTTAATTTATTTTTGTTAAAAATGAATGCCATTTAATTTTGTATGTTACTCTTTCATTTTTCCTTTTGAGCATTTTTTATGACACTGTATTTTTTTCTTTTAGTTTTGTCATATCTATAAAAGAATGAGAAATCATTTCATGAGTTTATTATTCTAAATATTTCTATTTTTTTCTTCTTCCACGCAGTGGCGGTTCGTGAGTTTTTAGTGTGCTAGAGTGCTAAGATTGAAAAATACGACATTGTTAGTGTTGCTGTAGCCGAAAATGATTTTTTATTTTTTTTCAAGATTTTATTTTTTGTATGAAAATTTTCAGGATTTTTCAGTTTTGGTGGTGCGCCGCACGGATTTCTGAAAAATCTTCATACAAAAAGTTGAAATTAAAAAAAAAAATAAAAAATGATTTCGGTTACAAAAACATCAATGATGACGTTTTTTTTCAATCTTACCACTCTAGCTCACCAAAAAGTCACGAGCCGCCACTGCTTCCACGGTAACTTTTGGAACTGTTTTCTTTTGAGTATCAATCTGTTAATTGCGTTAGCGAACAATAATCACTCACGTAAATCGCTTGCTAGGTGCCAGGTGAAACTGAAATCTGACATATCTAATGTTAAGTTCAAGAAAGTATGCACCAGTTTTAGGGCAGCGTCTATGGTAAGGAACGCATCGACGGCCTGCGTGATCGAGTGGTAAGACCCTCGACAACGAATCGAAAGGTCACAGGTTAAAGCCCGACGTTCGCAAATATATTTTATTTGATTAATATCTGTCATAACATATTTAATTCACATATAAAATAATATATAGTATATTTGCGGCTCGTTCCAGAGTGGTAGGTACTCTTAAGTATCGCCCTGATGAAATACCACCATTCAGAATCGAAATGTTACTTGAAATGACTTTAGCCGTGTTTGGTTACCAGATCTGAATAGGTACTTCCAAGGAAACATAATAAGGAAATAATAAAATAACATCTTGTACGACTTTATGGCCATGTTGGTTATTGGATTATCGCTTTCGAACCATATACATATGGGACATATCATTTCATGTTTTTTACAGTAGAGAATCATGTTCAAACATGATGGCCCCCTTAATGGAGCTTTTTTATTTTTGACATAGATACCAGAGGATTCTACCCGGCTCCGCCCAATTTGAATCACTCTTTTTTAAATAAAAGATATTTTAACAGATACTTCGTCGTTAATACTAACATATAGATAATTTCTCATTGTTTGGTGCATCAATGTGCAGTTGTATTTTGAAATCAAGATTGCTCGCGCAAATTCCACTATATAGCACGCTAGACTTTGTGAATAACTCGGAATAATATTATAAGTGTTGCGATTTATCCGTATATATCTTCCGCAGTAGTAAATAAGCACACTTACTGCAAATATTCAAATAAAGAAAGAGGTGTACCAATCTGAATAAGTAACCAGCTGTAAAAGCAGAAACTTTGTATGGAATCACACTGCCAGTAGCTACTAGCTACCAGCCGAGGCGAGGGGTGTTTTTATAATGTAGAGATATAAACATTGATGTTAAGCGAATGTTTCTCTGTTATTGAAGAAATTACTATCGAAGTTTTTCGGGTAACTACTTTAATATGTATACTTTTCTCCAGTGAATCTTCAATGTCCTGATTTGTAACTACAATTCGCAATTGGTAAAATATTAAAATAATATATTATTCTATTCATTTATTTGGTTTTTGTATGTATATACGCCCTCAACTAATTCTCATATATTATGTCATAATTGGGGATGCTGCGCGAGAAGACTCGTGATGTGGATTTCAAATATATTAACCGTGTTTTAATTTTGGGCCGCATATTAGATTCCGCGTCAAACAGTCTTCATGAATGCAGCGAAGTTTTGGGACTGGATTCCCACTCTTAACCTGTCATTTACTGTGAGGTCAGAAACTGCTTTTGAAAACTTTAAAAGTAATTTAAAAACACACTTTCTTAGGAAAGGCTTCCAAAATTACACAAGATATTGTTAAAAGTTCCATAACACGATATTGCTGTAATATTGACGCGTTCAGTCACAAGTGTGTTACGCCATTTATCTCTAAATCCAGCGCCCGCGCATCTCATGTGACGTACTTCTACATAGGCCGCGCGGGTTGAGAGACCAACAAACATCTTCCACAGATTAAAAATATGGTTAAGAAAAGTGTTTAAGTTTCCCAACTCCCGTTCCGGCCCAAACCGCCACGCGTGCGGAGCGGAGCAGGTAAGACGGGAACGAGCGAGGAACGAGGGAGGAAAGAGGTGGGGAACGAACCCCGTTACCCGAGTTGTGAGGGATTTTATTTCACTGAGGGGGTTTATTACAAGTCCCGGTTTTATATTTATATCCCCTTCGTACTTGCTGAACGAACGTGAGTGAAATAATGTTAATACCTCACGGTTTTACACGGTTTACATATTTTGGGCGCTTAATAAAATCATACTCTCTGAAATTATCAAAACGCTCGCATTTGTCTTATTATATGATTGGAGATAGTTACAGTGGGCTAAGATATTTTCCGTTAGTCTAGAAATCACAGTTTATTACTTTTTTCTTACAATTTCTTCCATAGTTCATGTGTTTGCAGTAAAACCAGCAAGGCACTTTTGTTTCTATAAATATTTATTCACACAAATGAACAAAAAAAAAAAATAGTTTGTGTATGTTCAAAAGCAGTAAAAATTCTCGAATGACTTTGGAATCATGAAATTCGCACTACTTTTTTCTGGAACTTCAAGAAAAACGGAAATAGTTTTATATTTTCGCAGTCGTTTGTGGTTTGACATATTTAAAGAAGTGCAAAAATAACTTTGTAAAAGACCATGACTATTATTTTAATTTTTATTACCGACCGGTTTTGCTTAGCCTAAGCATCATCAGAGTATAAAATTAAACTAAACAAACATTACAAAGTGTGCGGTTATATATACATAAAGAGGGATAACAAAATATAAAAAAATAAAGAGAAAACAATGAGAAAACAGTAGAATAACATTTAAATTATAACAAAGGAACAGAGAGAAAGAGAAAAATAATATTCTTTTAGCCGATAATGTCATTTTCCCCATGAGATATTGAGCCATGACATATTCATTTAACTGTCATATACAATTATTAAAAAACCCATATCGTTCGCTCAATATTTTTTTCAATTATTTAACAAGTTAAAATAATTCGGGGACGCCTCAGAAAAACATGGCATGATCAAGTTAATCGAAATACTTGATTCGAATCCATGTTAAGTGACAGAATAATAGAATAGTATAAATACATTTAAAAAAATGATCTAATTTGGGTGAAGAAAAAAGTGAGTGCTAGGACCCAGATGTGCTGCGTAGATTGTTACATACCTGTCTGAATTAAGCCAGCAATCTTTGTAACTTAACTCTCCAAGTCTCTAAACAACTACACCTCAGAGGCTGCCGATAGAAATGCTCAATACGTGGAAAGGATTAGAGGTTGCTTGTTGCTATGCCATGAACGTGGGTCTACAAGATGGAATGAATTTCGAAGGGGTGAGGTGGCAAACACGGAACACTGATATAATCCCCGAACCGTGTGTTTGAGGGAGAATCGGCTGCATTTAACAGAAACAAGAAATACACAAACATGTCCGTCTTTCCATGAAAGACGCAAAACCTTTCGCAACAAATCACAACCAACATATAAAGTACCTACATAACTTCATTCTTAGTATGAAAGCATCTATATGTCGTCCAATTAGAGTTGACCCAAACAACACAAATATAGTATTGTGTGTATTGGTGCATATGTATAAACTTCCTATGGTGATGTATTTTCTAAACGTCACTGAGAAACAGCCTTTGGTCTTTCTCACTTATTTGTACTAGCGAAAAAGCGACAACAATTGTACGCAATCTTTGGATTTAAATATTTGAAAAGTTTTTCAAAAAGTTCTCTGGTATGTTCTTTTTTATTATATAATAGTAAAAATTAGCTTTTTTTAAATTTCCCTGGATTTTTTTTTCTGTAGTCGAATAACAAGTTTGAAAAATGATACATGCAAGCAATGCATCTGCGTGAGTACTGTGTTCGACTCAACATTCGCTGCGATCCCCATACCTAGCTTTCTACATTAGGCAGAGCTGTCGAATCATTTTTTTTTTCGAATTTGGTCACGTCAGCAGCCTTAAAAGTTGCGCAATCGAATATTAATTATGTAAAAACTATTCCACAGTTTTTTATACCTTTACCATTTCCATGATTATTTACGAAGAACACTACACTTATAACATATCTGCCATCCTCCACAGCCACCTTTTTCTGTCTTTTTAGTACCTACATTAAAACACAAGTGTAACTTTTGCAGCAGTTGTCGAATAGTGGTGCCGAGCAGAGAAATTGAAAAGCATTTGTTTGTTGCACTCGAGTCA
Source organism: Drusus annulatus (assembly GCA_022651775.1). Lineage (NCBI taxonomy): Eukaryota > Metazoa > Arthropoda > Insecta > Trichoptera > Limnephilidae > Drusus > Drusus annulatus. Next base: position 5,046 of record JAGWCC010001661.1, read on the forward strand.
AAAAGATGATTTCTTAAACTCACTAGTGATACACACATTTTAATACCTTTGAGAGAAAGATATCTAAAAAAAACTCCAATAGATAGGGGAGCATTGCCATGAGCTGGACATTTTTATTCTCCGTGCTGTAAATTAAAATTATTTGTTGCTTTATCAGTTAAACGAACAATACGTTATTTAATGTATTTCATTGTGTTTTAATGTGCATACTTACATTTCTTGTTATGTTTTTTAACTCATAATCTTGACCCATTTCTAAAAAGGTTGAATCCTAGAGGTGTGTTTATGAACTGGACACCCTGGCCCATGAAATGCACAATCGTATAATACACATCATTATTGTTTGTATTTGTTCGATAATAACATTGTTTTAATAATAAAATCATCTTCATTTAAGCCTCTACAGCATCCTTAATCTCGTCATCCATTTTTTATGATTCCTTTCGCCATAATTTTCCACCTAAATAAGAATAAAAAGTTACTGAATAATCAAATATTTTTAAATTAAACTAATTGGAGGTGTTCATTGAGGCGAATAAGTTAAGTAACTAAAATTTTACAATGAAACAGCATGAAAAGATAAATACTGATGAAATATAAAAGGTGGATATTCCATGAAGTGGACACAGTATCCCTTGAATTAGACATATATTTCATGGAACAACGTCATGTCCATTTCATGGCATGGTGACATTTTATAAATATATCAATAAAATTCCACAAAAATGCATTATTATTTAGAAGTTTACTCACCATTGAGTAGCTAAATAGTTTAATATTGTACACGTGTGGGTAGTTCGGCAGTATTTACACGAAGTAGGCCTTGGAAAACAATTATAAGTTGGCAAATTTAAAAAAAAGTCTCGGTTCTTTGGTCTCGGAGGTGCTAACCGCTTGTTCGTCATGTCGGAGCACTTAACCCACATAAAAATAATAATAGATGCCAATAACGAAGTGCGATCGCGAAGATGAGAGTTGAGATAAGTGTCCAGTTCATGGTAGGCCGTCCATTTCATGGTAACTCTCCCTACATTGAATGTCCGGCCCATTCTACCGTTCAGGACCGTTTGGTATCTTCTTTTTTCGACGTCCGCTCCAATGAATACAGGTTGTAAAGAGCACTAAACCGTGGTGTCATCCAATTTTCGTGCAGCGAGTTGATTTCCAGCAAAAATAATCTTCAAATACACGGTGTAGCTACAAAAACCAAGTGCAGGCATGCGAAGACAGGCAATAGGTACATACGAGTCCATGTATATCGACATAATCTTATTTTAAAAGACTTATAAAAATAATCTTTTCTAATCCACACGAGCGGTACACTACCTATCTACAATATTTTTTGACCAGATGATATATTTTTTTTACCTATTTGAATTTTTATATAATATTATATTATTCCATATTATTAGTGGTAGAAAAAATCTGGGAAATATGACACGATCAAGTGAATCCAATACTTGATTCGGGTGGTGTCATAAGTCAGAAAAACAGAAGAGTATGAATAAATGTGAATGAAGTAAAGAGTGTGTGCAAAGACAGAATTGTGTGGCGGTGCATTCTCTCTGCCTACCCCTGCGGAAAAACGGGGTGATGACAAGTTAGTTATATTAATATGTTAAATATATAAAAAATAAACGGTTTTTTTCTTGACAAGAGTTGAATACAAACAAAATATGTTTATTACATGAAAATATGTTTATAAATGTTATTTTTACTATAAAATCATTCTTGAAAAAGTTATTGGTATTTATTATATTTACAAAATATAAGCTAGCATTCTATTTTCAAATACCTACATTTGAAAATGTTTTATTTTATTTTATGTGACACAAGGGTCTCAGTGCCCTGCTTACAACCAGATGGACTATGACATGGCCATCCAATATTTGGGTATTTTGTAAGGCTTGGGAGTGAGGAGATGGGGAAGTACCGAGCGATTAGAGTGGTCACAAAACTCAGCTTAAGCCATTTCAAGGAACGTTTTGATTCTGAATGATAGTCTTTCATCGGGGAAATGCTGAGAGTTTCTGCCACTTTGCAAATAAACACTCTAAACCTGAGTTTTTATCGTTTCCAATGTATCATAAAAGTATCTGTGCTGATTATTGGCTATTGTACAGGTTAGTTCGGGGGTTATACATTGACAAATGAACATTTATGCTTCAGATACTGCATTGGTATCAAGTACACATACAATTTATCAAATTACATGCTGCGTAACTTCCGTTCATCTCTTCTGAGAAATATTCCAAAATTCTGGCAAGCGAAAGTTCAAAGGACGAAATCAAATACAGGTTGCGGATTTTTTTTTCGGAAGGATTTTCAGAAAGCCTCTGGATGTTAGCACTGAATTTAAAACATCAATCCGTTCAAGCAACTATAAAAGTAGGTTCTCAACCATTCCGCAGCCGGGATTTGATTCGTTTTCTTATTTCATTTGGTTCTGTTTCCACCTTCCAAATAGGGATGAGCATAATATTGAAACATCCCTCTCCGAAACGCTGACACAATCGAATGATGTTTCGAGCAAATCTCCCTGGCACAGACGACAACGTATTTTTTTTAACAATAACCTGCGGCGCATATCACATCTTCCGTGTAATTGTAATACAAGCAAATGTTCTTTATTATACTTCTCCATAAGACCGGAAGTGCTGGTCAGCCAGGTTGTGTGTCATTGATCGAAAGAAGTAATAGTCAGAGGAAGCAACGTCTGGAGAATACAACGGGTGGGGTAGGACTTCCCATTTCAACGTTTACAAGTATGTCTTGACCACTTTCGCTACATGGGGTCGAGCATTGTCATGCTGCAAAATCACTTTATCGTGTTTCTCATTGTATTGCTGCCGTTTGTCTTTTAATGGTCGTCTCAAACGCCTTAATTTCGTTCGATAACAATCGCCTGTTATTGTTTCAGACGGTTTAACAACTTCATATTCAATTTTTTAACTGAAAATTTCTTAATCAATATGAATAAATAATTATTTTTTAACTATTTTTAATAATTTTATAATTTTATATAATTATAACCTGTCGCAAATGACGAGAATTTGGCTCGTAAACTGTCATTTTAAATCGAGAATACCTTTATGATGCAGACACAAATCGACTAATGTTTCTATGGTGTTATGTTAACAGATGCCTAAGTTTATTTATTTCGACCACTACTTACTGCTTAAGCCGTCTATAGGAAAACGGCGGAAGCTAAGATATACATTTAATAGTTTATAATATATCAATGTGATATATTTCACGCGTGCCTTTTACTCGAAAAAAAATCTGCGACACAAACTTACACCTACACCTTTCAAATGAATAATAGTATACATAATCAAATGCATATCACGGAATTTAAAACAAACTAGGCGTATTTAAGAAAACTGGTCTATAACCAAGCAATGGCCAGTCGCGCGTTACACTCTGCCCTTCGTTTGCACTTATCGTTCTTGGCGCGTCTGGGGAGCTCTACGCATGCTCTTAATGGGACGACATTCAACTGCTCGATTCACTTTTCAGAGGTTATAGAATGTGCATATTAAAAATAACGATAAATACTTCAAATATACCCTCGCAGTCGTAATGAGCAGTGACAATAATACGACAAACCAAAGCTGTTAAACTAGGAACTTGATTCACATTTTAAAGATAATATGAAATATGGATGCCATTTAGAACAATGGTAGGGACAACTTTATTTAAATGTTATCTGCAACAGTAGGCAAGTACCTACCTCGAATGAAAGAATAGCCCAGTAGCGTGCCGTGACTTTTCGGATACAAAATAATTCAGGATCGTTTAGTGGCCGATGAATAAATGAGTCGGGTTCCCACCCAGGTGTCGCAGGTTTAATCTCCTGCTAGCTAATAATAACACTTGACTAAAGCGCCATTTATGTGAAATATCATCTCAAGGGCTCTAAAAGGGAGCTTAGTCCTCCATCAATGCACAAGAAAAAAAATCCGCTTTTAATTATGGTAATAGGAGGTTTTCAAATATTGTCAGGTTATTTGTTATAACTTGAGAATGGATGTCTTTCTTTTTTCAAAGAAAAGAATATCATTCGGTGAATTGATCTTGTTAACATATAATACATGCGTCCTTTTAGCTTTGGTTTATACCTCATACCCTTGACCCTATTCTACCTAGCCTTTTGTGAAGATACGTCTAATAAGGTAAGTATGACGTATTTCATATGTATGAAGAAAGGTTACACTGGGGGTGTTTCGCGATGTTTTTTCCGATTCTCGAAAATATCGTTTTCAAAAAGTTTCAGGTATTTTATCCCCGCAAAGATTTTTGGGGACTGCTGTTTATGGTGGGAGACTATCGCATCAATTTTAGAGATGAAAACTGGTATTTTTATGTATATGGTGCACAAGATACCACCATTTTTTTTTTTTAAAGAAAATCATAAAAAATGGAAAGAAGTCAAATCAGTAGTATGTACCCGATTTGTAAGGAACCAAAGGCGGAGAGTATACAAATAGAAGACGCCACGAGGTATTTAAACTTCTTAGTAATTATTTTAATTTATTTAAAGAATAATCCTTGTTTTTTGCCACTGTGAGTCTTACTTTATCTGCCTTTTATAGTGGTAGATAAATTGATTCTTCCCATTAAGAGTCAGCACCCAAAAAATCACACTTTTTGGCTTTCTAGTACAAGCAAAACTAAAAACTATTTTTCTGTTAATACCATAAGGGTAGTTAGAAAAATGTCTAAGGTTTCCAGTAAATACAACTTCAATTCAGTAATCTTTTAAATTAATATGTAATACAATTTATCTTCTAGTAACATTTTGGTAAGTTTTACATAAAATTCAATGGATAATAGTTAAAAAAATTGTATTCACTACCCGTAAAAAAAAATCAGTTAAATCATTTGTAGTAATGCTTGTATTATAATGCTATAAAGTAACGTTTAGTGTCATTCTTGAGTGCTGACCCTTAATACGTTATTCGCCCTCATTTTTTTCACTGCTTATGGAAAACCCCCCCGTTTATGAAATTATTACGTGTGATAAAAATAAGTTCTGATGAGTAATAATAATCCTCACCGCTTCACTTTGAAAAATCTAAAAACAGACGTATCCGTACATGCGAGCGGCGGCTGACAGAGCGTATCTATCTATCTAGGTTCATAGGGTAAGCCTTTCTACTCGCAAGACCCAAGAAAATCCCCCACGTTACCTGTTTACGTGTCGTATTATCCTTACTACCTATTGTCTTAGCGTTGCCATTTTTTTACCCGAGCGCCATACTTACAAGAAAGCGGCTAAGGCACGGGTTCCGGTCCCCGCGTTTACTTATTTATCTCGCCGTGTCATAGGACCTCCCTGCATTGTGTCATGCTTAATCTTCTTTACTTCCCGCTCCCTCCCCCGCGATCCTCCCAACACCCACAAGCAGAAGAATATAATATGACAAATTCTTCCAAGGACCGCAAAAACATCTGTGAGTGAGTATGGGAAACAACTGTTTTTAAAATAACGTTATTTTGCGAAATTTTGCATTCTTCTTCCACCGTTCATTATCCTATATCATATTTTATTAATTTATTGATTAATAAACAATTTAAAAAGTGTTTAATCAACTGTGTGTTATATTGAGTAGTTACGTGTCTTTATCTTTACCAAACAACGAAAAGCAGATGAATTTACCATATCTTAACTACCAGAAAATCTGCCTTCTGAAGTACCTACCTACAAAAAAAGTTCGACCGGTGAGCTCTAGCTTCATGAAATCATATTATTTATTCCGGAATGTGGGGGAGGTTAGTGCAATTCAACACATCCCATAAAGTATATACAAATATTTATAAAATAATGTTCGCGGTTAACCCGTGTAATGTAGACCTTAGAAGGACATAAGGATTCTGAAGAAGGACTGATATTTTTCCGAAACCTCGGGAGTACTACTATATTACACAGGTTAACCGATAATAATAATATTTTACATCTTAACCTGTAAAAACATGCCTAAATATATAAATATAATATATAAGTAAATAAACGTGGAAAATGATTAAAAATAATAATGATCAACACTACGTCAAATATTCGATAAAACAACAATAATATGTCAAAAATGTAAAACAATTATACGTCAAATGATCAATGTCAGGTTCCATAGACAGCGGTAATCGGAGTGAAAGGGGTGCGCCCTTTCGCAAACATCGTTGAATCTCTGCGTAGCGCGGTAGCCCAAGCAGCATGTTGGATGAAATTTGCGTGTATTTGGAACGTACAAAATAGGGTATTTTTCATTTCCGTATTGCACCGAAAAAAAGCGACGGGAGAAGATATGAAATTAGCTCATGTTCGGGATCTAGATTATCGAAATATCAATTTAACAAGACACCATATTAATTGTTTCATATTTTTCAATTATTCAGTAAGAAAAAGGAAAAAATAGTGTAAAGAAGAGAGAGTTAAAATATATATCTACTAATACCGATTTCTACTACAAGACGAAGCCGGGTATCAAAGCAAGCAGAGATTGACTCACTTAACTTCGCAATTGGCATGTTTTTACAGGTTAAGATGTAAAATATTATTATTATCGGTTAACCTGTGTAATATAGTAGTACTCCCGAGGTTTCGGAAAAATATCAGTCCTTCTTCAGAATCCTTATGTCCTTCTAAGGTCTACATTACACGGGTTAACCGCGAACATTATTTTATAAATATTTGTATATACTTTATGGGATGTGTTGAATTGCACTAACCTCCCCCACATTCCGGAATAAATAATATGATTTCATGAAGCTAGAGCTCACCGGTCGAACTTTTTTTGTAGGTAGGTACTTCAGAAGGCAGATTTTCTGGTAGTTAAGATATGGTAAATTCATCTGCTTTTCGTTGTTTGGTAAAGATAAAGACACGTAACTACTCAATATAACAATAGTGTAAAGAAGAGAGAGTTAAAATATATATCTACTAATACCGATTTCTACTACAAGACGAAGCCGGGTATCAAAGCAAGCAGAGATTGACTCACTTAACTTCGCAATTGTCATAGATTTAAAAAATATAAAATTCAATAAAAATTGTTTTACATATTTTTGTTAACCTTCGCTTCGGACTGCAAAGCCAAATGTGTCAAGCTAAATAGCAACCATCATAAATTAAATTCATTAAACTACTAATGTTATATCTGATATATTTTGTTATGTGCGTATAATTCAACGCTTTTGTCGGGTTCTCGTCTCGACTACTTTATAATAAAACATGAACACCCTTTCATTATTAGTTTGCTACTTTTTAACTGTCTTATATAAACATGCATATACACCTATACATACTTCATTATTTTACCAATTTTTTTTTTCTTAATGTCTACTTTGGGTCTGTGCTAATTATTGGAGAACTTTTTGTAATGATTTCTTTGTTTCTATTTATAATTTAGTGATCTTTTCTCTTCTTAATACTAATTACCCCATTTTTATGCTGTATTTTTATGCAAATGTATGAGTTTTATTACTCTGTAGTAACTTATGTAATGTTAATTTCTCTTGTCCGAGAGTGAGTTTTTATAACTCATCGAGATTGCTATGTAGCAAGATATTATAATAATAAAAAAAAAGTATTCTAAAAGAAAAGTACTAATAAAAAATAGGAGTTGATGCAATTGTGGTAAATTACAAATATACCTACTGAATTGTAGGTAGCTACTAACGAACGTTACTTGACAAAGAGAAGACGTCGTGTGTGGGTACAGGGTACAGATCCGAGCATTCAGTTCCAGTCAGAAACAGACCCAGTTCATGCCGAGGTTTAAATTCCGTTGTTTGTCTGCTACCCCAAAGCAACACTGTTATTTACGCAGCGATGCTCCTGAGGACTAGTTTCGCAAAGTGTGTTTGGTTTTCAGGGAAATTCGTGGTGATACTTATTTCATACGATAACTTTTCACAATAAAGTTATTTATACTCGTAGGTCGCCTAATTAGAGTTGACACAAACATCACACACCTAGGATTGTGTATATTGGTGCATATCTATACACTTACGACAATGATGTCCTTACGAAACGTCATTGAAATACAGCCTATTGTCTTGCTTACACCTACTTGTTTTTTACAATAAGTATACGTTGTTAGAATTTGAATAAATATATATTTTTCTACCGAAGTTGTGTTGATTTTTTTTATAAACTGAGCTACATATATTATGTAATATTTTCCAATAATAATTCTTCTTAGAAACGTTTTAAGTGTACAAACCAGACGTGGCTACCTTGCAGGGAGGTACCTACTTTAAACAAAGCTTAAATCGTTTTCATATCAGCGCTACGATTTGTTCTATAGGCCGATGACACTATTGCTAAACAGCATGATTTATTCGCGGAATAAATCAAATGCAAACCTTTGTAACATCACCCTAGAAATAAATCATTGGTGTGAGTTCATAAAAAATGGGAGACTTCAAAATAGATCAAAATTCATTTGCTTTCATTCATGTTGTTCGCACTTATTCTAACAAATTTCGGAAAAAATATAATAACTCTTTATTCATAGGTAGGTGAAGTCAAAATGTAAAAAAAAACATAAGATTTTACTTAAGAAATAAAGAATACTTCACGCTGACGATAGACACTAATCCGAGGTTTTCTTTATCTGAAGATTCGCCGCTCGATAATCGTCCAAAACGGTCTAAGGTAAAAAGGCGTGTTGAAAAAACTAATGCCAACGAGCATATAGTCGAGTTTCCCATGGCAGCCCAAGTGGATTTTTTGTCCGAGGTATTAATTTTAATTAACTCTGATGAACATATTACTACAATCTAAAATAATTCAGAGAAACATCTCGGGAAGTAACTAATTGGTCACAAAATAAAATCTTCTCTTTACCCCTTATGTTATTGCTGAAAAACGATTGGGAAACTTTGGAAATCGTTTTACGGTAAGAATTGGACTGGTAAGCGTCAGTTTTTATTAATCTAAAATATAAATTATTCAAATTCTAAATGTAACATCAAAAACTATTTGATATTTTATTTACAGATTCATCGGAGTTCATTCAAATTTGAATCTCGGACAAATCCCCCTTTTTGGAATACTATGTCGCTTTAATTTACAGTGTTCATAGTTGAATTCCATCTTGAAATTATAATGACATTTTCGTAATTGTCTACATAAGATTTCAGATGTGGGTGATTTTTTTTACAAAATTCACTAGAATTTAATATTGAAGGTACCTACTATTCGATATATTTTAGAATGCGATTACGGGTATAGGTCCTACTAAATAAATACATTGTTTATTCAAATTCACTATGATTTGAATTATTTAATATTCATCATCAAACTAAAATAAAACTGAAGGTTGACACTTTATATTCAACCGGTTTCACCGAGATATATTTTTTCGATTATTTTTGTTAAATCTAAACCGGTTGGCAATTAATATTCAGCAATGTGATTTTGAACAAAATTTTGTTCACTTCAGGAAAAATGACAAACTATAAGAATGTTACAAAAATTCTTTAATATTACTTTTTTTCTGCAGGCTGGCAAGGCGACTACTGCAAGACAGACAAAAAACCAAACAGTTAAAAACGTTGACATAAGCATATAAGAAGATCATCTGGAAAGAAATGTCCACTGTTCAAAAATCCTTTCTTGGAAGTAACGATCAACTTCCAATTCTTGCTCCAATGGAAGCTGCAATGAAAGCAAGCAGTGGTGTATTGAAGACGAATAATAGTGTTGCATTAAACGCTCATGGAACTAATAGAGCTATATTGAACTCTAATTACGCTGTTTCCGATTTTCGAGATCGACAGCCACCAATGTTGACTTCAATCAATGGCAACCCTGGAAATTCTTACATATTGCCTTATGCAGGTACAGGATTCCTTAGTTCGACTGGAAGTTCTATCCTGGAAAGTGTTACGGAAGGCCATGTTCCTGGGAAGGCTCAACTCGGAGATACTGCTTCAGAAAACGCCAGAGGGTCTTATTTGATAGCTGCTGGGTGAGTACCTCATTATTAACAATTTTTAATAGATAAATAAAACACAAAAAGTGATTCTGAATCAATTCGTAGGTACCACGGATAATTCTATAGGTTCCAGGGTTTTCGAATAATATTTTTATCGTGATTTTCCAAAAAACAAAGTGGGTTTTTATTTGCATTTTTATGAAAATTTGACAAAACTTTTTGTATGGAAAAATCGCTAAAATCGGTGAAAGTCACGGCGTACAAGTGCTGCCTTCTATATTATATGTTTTCGCGTAAACTAGAGTGCTTTCCATTAGGTACCGCATGTCAAGACTGGAAATCGATAAATCGAGACAGTTATCTTACATTCGAACTTGCAGGCGGGTGTCATACAGCGTGGCGGACCTCCCCAAGGTAGGTGATCTTCCTTCCGCATTATGTGACAGGTCCTGTGCATGTTGATGAATTTCGGCAACTAATCAATGTATTTGAAAAATTGTGATTAAATTATAAATCATTAAATATGTCAAACCACAAAGTAATTGCTGAAAATAAAAATAATAAATAATTATAATAAAATTAAAATATTATCAGTATAATATTGTTTTTTGGACGAGCCAAATGTTTGTTTCATATAATTTATATTTATCGTGGTTTTATACTACGATATTAAAATTTATCAGGTCTTAATATTATTAATTAATCAGAGAACCTTCGGGCGACTTGAAAATTGCACGGTCGTTTCTGTTCTTAATTTCTGGATCAGCGCTACTATTTTAAGTTCGCAACGTCATTTAATCATGAGTTATGCGGCCTTGAAGTATCTATCTTATTGGACGAAAAACGTCGTATAATTGATACGCCCTTTCATGCAAATAGATTAAGATTTACACTTTTGTTGATTTTAGAAGAACCTGGTGATACCTTGTTACACTGCTTACATATGATATATTACTATGTATAGAAACCTATCCTAGGCAGTTAAATGTTTTAATTAACTTAGGTAATATTCGAACACTGATAGTTGTCCCGCAGCAAGTGAAAAGATATAATACCACGTCGGGGTCACCACTGCAGCGATGGGGCTACTTTAAATTAAAAGTATGACAGAAGGTTGATTGTATGGTAATAATAATTAATAATAATTCAGTATTCAATCGACGTAACAATACCATCCGTTTAGCGATGCAAGTTTTGTAAACTCTCGTGATTAAATCTGCTTAAATATTATAATTACCACATCTACACGATTGTAAATAATCACCAAACTGCGTACAATCAACTTGAGTGCTGTGATAACAAGGATTATATCCCATAGTCTGTGTTTCGAAAGTAATAGTCTTTGTTGTGCTGCTCTTCCATCGTAGACTGACAATAACATACAATTTAACAGGTTCAGTCAAATCACGAGTGTTTTATTATAAATTCCCAGTGTAAACAGAGTTATTAGTGAGATAATAGTAATAGATAATAAACAGTGTTATCAGTGTGCTAATATAAATATAATTAAAGTTCTATTTAGATAAAAATAAAATCAAACTAAAATACATACTTTACCTTGTCAGTTTAAAGTTAATACTACTAATATATGCTTTAAACTCACAAACGTCACTACTGGATTTAGCCTAGTGGGTAGCGCTGCTCGCCCGTATCAACAAGTTCCCTAGAATGACGGTTCAATCCTTAGTCTGACCAAACAAAAAAAAAACTGTTTATTGCTGTTATATTTAATTTTATTAATTTATTTACATATAACGCCATCTCGGGGTCAAAAATCAAACAATCTTCTTAAATAAAATCAAAACTAACCGACATAATATTAACATGTCTAATACACGCAGCAATACCGATAAAGCAAAGAAATCTACCGCTGCCATCGCAGATACCGTTAAAAGTCGAGACCAGTCACCAGCCAATACTCAACTTACATTGGAGGAATTCTACAAAGGAATAAAAGAATTCCAATCAAATATTTATAGAAAACTTGAGATCGAAAATATGGAGACAAAAAAATCCCTGGAATTTATAAGTAACCAATACGATGAACTCATAAAAAAATTAGAAACATCTTTATCCGCGCAAACAAAAAAACTGAAGAAAAAATTGAACTAATCCAATCAACAGTTAATAATCAAAAAAAAAATTATCAACCATCTGGAACTTAAAATTGCTGAACTGGACCCAATCGAAAGGAAAGAAAGCATGAAAG
>JAGWCC010001662.1:0-16389 GCA_022651775.1 Drusus annulatus
GGGCCCCAGGGCAAAACCCCTCAGGATTAACGTTTTTTTCAAGTGCATTCAAACGAAAATCAGGGATTGGCACAATCCCAACATTCGGTTCAATCGTACAAAACGGATAATTCTGTGCATCGAAATCCCCGCACAGGTCAATGCATTAAAAAGCGTTGATTTACCCACATTAGGAAGTCCCACGATACCACATTGAATTGCCATTATTGTTCCTTATGTCTCCTCATGATGTCTTTCATGAAGCCTATTAAATTAATTTGTGATGATGGATTGCCCAAACAACACAGCGTGATTATTGGTTAAAATAATCCATCATACTTGGTGTAACTGGTTCATTACTTGATCAAGCTTACCAGCAACGATTTCATTCTTAAAGCTAAGTGCACGGACAATCGCATGCTCAATTGCGATATGGTCATCAGAGGGTGCCTTTTTCAAAACATAATCGGCAACATCAGACGCATGTCCAGGATGCCCGATACCAATTCTTAGCCGCGTAAATTCATTGGTGCCTAATTGAGAAATAATACTTTTTAAGCCATTATGACCACCATGTCCGCCTCCTTTTTTAAGCCTGACGCTCCCAGGAGGCAAATCTAACTCATCGTGAACGACTAAAATTTCGCTGGGTAGGATTTTATAAAACTGCGCAATTGCAATCACCGCCTCACCACTTCGATTCATATAAGTTTGCGGCAAAGCGAGATAAGTTTTACTGTGCCCAATCTCTTCACAAGACACCAAAGATTTAAATTTGGTGTTCAACATCAAGGCTAAATGTGTTAAGCCTTCTACAAACCAAAAACCCGCATTATGGCGGGTCTTTGCATATTCAGCCCCAGGATTACCAAGGCCTACTATTAATTTAAATACCGTCATTGAAGGTACCTTTTGACTATGATTTATTCAGCAGTTGGTGCTTGGGTAGTTTCCACTTCAACACGAGAACGAATCACTGATACCACTGGCTCATCTGAACCATGTGCTAAACTCGTTACTTCGACATTTGCAGGCAGAACGAGCTGTGAAACATGGATCGTTTCACCCAATCCAAGGTTAATCAAGTCAACTTCAATAAACTGAGGCAAATTTTGTGGTAAGCAAGAAATTTCAACAGTAGACATCAAATGTGTAATTTGACCACCTTCTTGTTTGACACCTTTACATGCTTCATCATTAATGAAATGTAAAAGAACGTGCATCACGATCACTTCTTTCGCATTAACGCGTAAAAAATCCATATGTGTGATCAAAGGTTTGTAAGGGTGGCGCTGAATATCACGCAAAACCGCGCTTTTCTTTTTGCCATTAATGTCGACCATCACAATCTGAGAATACACCGCATCATTACGGAATTGTTTCAATGCTTCATTGTGATTAATGGTAAGACTAATGGAGGGCGCATCGCCGCCATAAATAACCGCAGGGAAAAAGCCAGTACGACGAAGGCGGCGGCTCGCTCCTTTCCCTAAGTCTGTACGTGTTTCTGCAACAAAAATAAATTCTGACATATGGATATGCTCCGATAAAATAACCTAATACTAGGCCATAAGTTAATAATCCCAACACCGCGACCAGCGTCAGGCATAAAAGCGGAAGATTATACGTATAATTTTTAATCAACGCAATCAGCGATTCAATCATGCCGTGGGTGTATGGCCTCAAACACCGTAAGCACCTCGTGCGTACTTTTAACATCATGAACACGAACATAATCACATCCTGCCAGATACGCTTGCAAAGTTGTCGCTGTCGTAGCGACATCACACTGCTGTGGATCCGTTACGTTAATCAAAGTACTTAAAAAACGCTTACGTGAGGTCGCTAACAACATAGGATAACCAATAACTTCCCTAATATACCTCAAGTTATTGAGAATCAAAATATTATCAGCGTATGTTTTGGCAAAGCCAATGCCGGGATCGACGATAATTTGTTGCGCCTCAACACCCGCATCAAGACATTTTTGAATGCTCCGTTGCAATTCAATAATAACATCCTTAACAAGATCGACATAAGGTATAACTGATGTTCTTGCGTGCGGTGTACCTTCTTGATTGATTCGATTATGCATCACCACCAATTTAACATCACACCCCGCAACAACCTTTGCAGTATTGGCCCCCGAAATATCATTAATAATATGTGCACCCGCATTAATTGCTGCACTTGCGACATCAGGTTGATACGTATCCACAGAAATCAGGCAATTCAAACCTGATAATGCAGTAATCACTGGCAAAATACGGGATCGCTCTTCTTCCACCGACAACGCAATCGAATTTGGACGACTAGATTGCCCACCAACATCAATGATTTTAGCACCTTGAGTGATCATTTTCTGTGCATGTGCAAGCGCTGGCTTCAGATCAATATAAGCCCCACCATCTGAAAAGGAGTCGGTCGTAATATTCAGAATTCCCATTATTTCCATGACATACCTTCTCGATTACTCTAAAACTTCATAAGTTGCAATAACTCTGCGCGCAGTTGGCTATCATGCGCATACACACCTCTAGCAACCGTCGTAATCGTTTTAGCACCTGGTTTTTTAATACCCCGCATAGACATACATAAATGCTCTGCCTCAATCACCACATAAATGCCTTTGGGCGTTAATACCGACTCTATGGCATCCGCAATTTGACTTGAAATACGTTCCTGTAATTGTGGACGACGTGAAATTGTATCAACAACACGAGCGAGCTTGCTTAAGCCTGTCAGTTTCTTATTTGGCAAGTACGCAATGTGTGCCTGCCCAAAAAGGGGCACAAAATGATGTTCACACGTTGAATAAAAAAGGAATGTCTTTAACAATCACAACTTCTTCGTGCTGATCCGCCTCAAAAAAGACCTCTAAATGTTCCCGAGGATCTTCTTGCATACCTGAATAAATCTCTGCGTACATTTTAGCAACGCGTCTTGGTGTATCTACCAGACCTTCACGCTTTGGGTCTTCACCCATTGCAATAAGAAGGTTTAACATCGCTTGTTCAATTTCAGTTTGCTTCATAGATAATATTTCTCATATATAAATAAATTGATTTGTTACTGCCATTTTTATGCGATTTAACAGATTATTCAATCGCTATACCCAAAAGATTTGGAGATACTGCGAGGCGGCAAGTATACGAGTCCCGATGAGCTTACAAATAGTAAGTGATTCGGGTGAGGATACGCATCCAACAAAGCAGGATCTTCAAAGGTGATGGGTATATATTCTCTTACCCTTTAATGATTTCATAGACCCTGAAAGTAAAGCCCACGGAGTGTAGCGCATTCTGCACAGATATTTTAATAGATATTGATAAATATCAAATCTTGAATTTTTATGACTTTAGGCGACACTTAGGTTGCCTAACTTCAGGTTTGTTCAACAAATGGATCTTTAATCAAGTCATTTGAAAATTTAATTTATTAGAAATTCATTTAATCGCTATACTTTAATCTCATAATTTAAACTAGTTAAAGCTAGTTAAACGAGGATACTATCATGGAACATACTTTACCCACGCTTCCTTACGCCTTAGACGCATTGGCACCTCATATTTCTAAAGAGACTTTAGAATATCATTATGGTAAACATCACCAGACTTACGTGACTAATTTAAATAATTTAATCAAAGGCACAGAATGGAAATTAGTAAATTGGGTGGAAGTAGCCAAACGTTTCGCGTAATAACAGCATTGTCTATACCCAAAAGATTTGGAGATACTGCGAGGCGGCAAGTATACGAATGCCCGACGAGCTTACAGATAGTAAGTGATTCGGGTGAGGATACGTTGCCAACAAAGCAGGATCTTCAAAGGTGATGGGGATATACTCAGTAGTCTTTAAAATTGTTAATTTGAAAACCTTCCTACCTGGAAGGTTTTTTGAGCTCAACTTGCTAAAGCGCAACAACTATCTACAATTTTAATAACTTTTCAACTAATAAATAAAAAATTTCCTGGATTAAATTATCAATACCGAACTTTCCCATCTAAATTTTATAAATACAACAATATATTATAAATATATTGTTGTATTTTTGATATTTACTAACAATAAAAATTATTAAATACCAGATAATTATGATGTTAAAAATTTGGATTCACATAAAAAATTACCATGATTATTTAATCAATCTATTGATTATATTAAATAAAAATTTAGATGAGGCAGCCCTGAATACAGCGCAACCATTGGGAAATCTTATAGGCATCTCCATTAATTCAATTACTGCTATTTTTCAGAATATAAAGCAATTGATCTTATTGGTAATTAATATTTTTTATTCGCAAGAAGATTTATTTATGAAGATACCCTTATTTTTAAAATAGCCAAAGTAATATTGTTAGGATTAGCATTCAGTGGTTTAGTCACCATATCCCACGCAGAATTGGTTGTTGGTGTCAATTCTGGTTATGAACCTTTTGAATTCCGAGACAAGACAGGTGAACTAACTGGCTTTAACATTGACTTAATTAACGAGATATGCATTGAGTTATCTGAAAAATGCACATACATTGATGTTCCTTTTGGACATTTAGGCGCACAGTTAAAGTTAGGTCAATTTACAGCTATCATCTCTGCGATTTCAATGTCCGAGATACGAAAAAAACAAATTGCATTCAGTGACCCCTATTATAGTACCCTACTATAATGGTAGGACTTGATCCGAGTCTTACTTCAATCGAATCATTAAATGGCAAATCTGTCGGCGTATCATTTGAATCTCAAGAGAAGCTTTTTCTAAAAGCTAACTACCTTGAAATCATGATTGACTCCTTTGAATTAATTGACAAGGCAGTTGATACACTTAACCGAGGTCAGCTTTCGGCTGTCTTTGCCGACACCAGTGCAATCAAACATTTTTAAAAAAAAAATAAGAATATGAAAATTATTGGAGACCCTGTTGTCGATGAGCAGTATTTTGGCTCAGGCTTTGGCATTGGATTCAAAAAAGATAATGAAAAAATGCGTGAGTGAGTCAATAAAGCACTCGAAAGAATAAAAGCCTCTAGTTGATACCAGAAGATTTATGACAAATAGTTTCCTAATTAATTTAAATCTATTTTCAATAACAAAAAGATCATTACGAAATCTTGTCGCTTAATTTACAAAACCGAAAAACGTTGTATACCCAAAAGATTTGGAGATACTGCGAGGCTGTAAGTATAGGAGTCCCCGATGAACTTACATAGAGTAAGTGATTCAGGTGAGGATGCACTACCAACAAAGCAGGATCTTCAAAGATGACGGGGATATACTGATTATTTTGATCATTATCATATTGTTCAAAGTACAAACAAACCGCATCATATAGCAGATAATTGATTTATAGATGTTTGGGTTTGCATTTTTTTACACTTGAGACACTTCCCAAATAGTCAAAATTATGTTCTCATCACACGTTTATTTACATTCGTTGGTTTCGGAGGTCAAAATGGCTGCTAAAGATGGCTTTAACAATTTCACGCCCTACAAAGAAAAGAAGGGCGAAGAGTACATGAACGATAAGCAAAAAGCCCACTTCAAGGAAATTTTAATGGGTTGGCGTGCCGAATTAATGTCAGAAAGTGAGCGGACTGTTCAAAACATGCAAGACTCAAGTAGCATGCCAGATCCAAATGACCGAGCCTCACAAGAAGAAGAATTCTCTTTAGAGTTGCGTGCACGCGACAGGGAACGTCGCTTACTCTCTAAAATTGAAAAAACCTTCCGCAAGCTTGCACTCGACGAATACGGCTTCTGCGAAGAATGTGGTATTGAAATTGGTATAAAACGATTGGAGGCAAGCCCCACCGCTGAATTATGCATTGATTGTAAAGAAGTTCAAGAACAAAAAGAAAAAACAGGGTCATTTTAATGTACTGATAAGTAATATCAATACAAAGATCGTAGTCGTCAATACCCGCTAAAATGCAAACATATCAATAACGCCCTGATCATCAGGGCGTCGTCATTTTTAACCAATCAGACTAGCTAAAATTACGCTTCACCGCCACGCATTTTATACCAAGGTGCATCTTGCGGTTCCGAATATAGCGGGTTAAACCATGTGCTTGGACGTAGCGACTGTGCTATGTACTGATCTACACCCAGAACGACAGCGAATAGCGCCATTCTAGCGGGAACACCCGCATCAGACTGCCTGAAAATTGCCAATCTATGATCCTGATCTAAGTCAGCACTCAAATCATTTGCCCCCTCGCGTGAATCCCTTGGCAGTGGATGCATAATGATCATCTCTTTTTTGCAGACACGATTAATCATCTCGGCATTAATTCTAAATTCATCTGTGTAGGCATACTCAGTTTCCAATTCTGCGAAACGCTCTTTTTGTACGCGTGTTGCATACACCAAATCAGCACTACTGATTCCTTGTTCAAGGTTTTCGGTTTGAATAATTTTATGTCCTCGATTAGTTGCTAAATCAACTAATTTTTCAGGCATTCCAAGAAAACTGGGCGAAACCAAATTAAACGTTAAATTTTTATATAAGGATAATAACCGCATCAATGAATGAACGGTTCGTCCATACCGTAAGTCACCAACCATTGCAATAGTACTGCCATCAATAGAACGATTCATGCGCTTAAATTCGGTATTTAACGTGTACATATCTAAGAGCGCTTGGGTAGGATGCTCACCCGCGCCGTTACCACCGTTAATCAAAGGACAATTGGTTGCATTGGCAATATCATAAATTGATTGCTCTTCAGGGTGTCTCACCACTAGGACATCAAAATAACCACCGATCACACGCGCAGTATCACTCAAAGACTCTCCTTTTACAATTGATGAGAAAGAGACGCCTGTAGTATTGGAGACAGCGCCCCCCAATCTCATAAATGCGGCATCAAAGCTTAAACGCGTTCGTGTACTGGCTTCAAAAAACAAACTACCCATAATTGCCCCACTCAAGATATCAGTTTTCATCTGCCCGCGTGCAACGGGGGTTAATAAATCCGCTATATGATATAAGTGATTTAATGTATCAATATCAAATTGATCACTTGAAAGAATATGCTGCCCTTTTAAACTAATCATCACGAACCCCTTTTTTATTTGAAAAAATTAACACAATGAGACCGTTGCAAAATTAAACATTATTTCTTGGCAAGTTTATTGTCTCGCCAGAAAGAACATTATCATTCCACACTCCAGTAAAATAAGTCCTTTGCAACGGTATCAAGCTATGAAACAAACGAATCTCAATCTAGAGACCTTAAAACACACAATCGAGTAGGAGGCTAGCCATTATTTGACTAGCCGTCCTCTCACACCACCGTACGTACCGTTCGGTATACGGCGGTTGTAGAACTTTCATAGAAATTACTTGAGCAAATCAAGTAACACCTACAGCTTATACCTCTCGTTTCATTCAATTGACGCTATACGCTTCTTGATACCTTTTGTTTTCCAAACATATTCTCTCAAGTCTAGCTTTCTGTTCATGTTTTCTGTACTTACACGTCACTTGTTTTAACCAGTTTCAAAACTTTATTCTACTTCAGTCCTTCGTTGATATTCTTCAACTACTATGACCTCTGCTGACTTCTTATGATTTAGTTACATATCACTATGTAAGTTCGACTAGTCGCCTCATAAGATCTCACGGGGTAAGGATTACCACTTTCCTCTCATCTACTCGCCACATTTACTGCTATCCCTTTCGGAAGTGTTTTGGATTTTGGCTTGTTAGGCAGCCTTGTCCAGAAATAACAGCCTGATGTGATTCCTGTTCGTCAAGCCAAGAGTTTGTATTAGACTTCCTTCAGATTCCGCCTCACGACGGACACCCTTGTCCTCTACTAGTAGTTCATACACTTCTACGCCTACAGCGAACTTTCATCGCCTAGTTGTAATCCATGCCCGTCGCACCCAAAAAAAAACCGCCTAATTAAAAGGCGGTTTTTACAAAAAAATTATTTCTTAACATCTCGTTTTTGAGCACCGATATAACGTTGACGAGGACGGCCAATTTTCATAGCAGGATCAGAGATCATTTCACTCCAGTGAGAAATCCAACCCACTGTACGCGCAATCACAAACATTGGTGTAAACATAGTAACAGGGATTTTAAGTGCTTTGTAAATAATACCTGAATAAAAATCAACGTTTGGATAGAGTTTACGCTCAATAAAATATTCATCTTGAAGCGCAATTTCTTCCAGACGTTTTGCAATGTCCATTAAAGGATCATCGCCATACTTCGCAAGCACTTCGTCGGCAACACCTTTAATTAATTTTGCACGCGGATCAAAGTTCTTATAAACACGATGCCCAAATCCCATTAAACGGAAAGGATCATTTTTATCTTTCGCTTTAGCAATAAATTTGTCAATGTTATCAACAGAACCAATCTCATTCAACATCTTAAGCACTGCTTCATTAGCACCACCGTGGGCAGGTCCCCAAAGACACGCAATACCTGCAGCAATCGCAGCAAAAGGATTGGTACCAGAAGAACCCGCAAGCCTAACTGTCGATGTTGAGGCATTTTGCTCATGATCTGCATGGAGTGTCAACAGGACATCAATTGCTTTTTCCGCGACGGGATCAACCACATATTCGGTACAAGGTGTTGCAAACATCATGTATAAAAAATTACCTGCATAGGACAAGTCATTACGTGGATACATAATTGGCTGCCCAATTGAATGCTTATAACACGCTGCTGCAATTGTTGGAATTTTCGAAATTAGACGATGCGCCGTAATCATACGGTGTTCTGGATCATGAATATCAAGTTTATCTTGATAAAAACTCGCCATTGAACCAACGATACCAGTCATCATCGCCATTGGATGCGCATCATACCTAAAGCCATGCAAAAATGTTTTCAAAGTTTCGTGCATCAAAGTATGTGACATAATGATGTGTCTGAACTCTGAATATTGTTCTGGGGTCGGCAATTCGCCATTCCACAACAAATAACACACCTCTAAAAATGAAGTTTTGGTTGCAAGTTGCTCAATCGGATAACCACGATACATGAGCTCGCCTTTTCCCCCATCAAGATAGGTGATCGCACTTTCACAGCTGGCCGTTGAAACAAAACCTGGATCATACGTAAAAATCCCAAACTCTTTGTTCAACTTTCCAATGTCCATCACTGGATCACCATATGTTGGATTTAAAACTGGTAACTCAATGCTTTTGCCTGACGCGCTATCGGTTAGGGTAATTTTACGATCTGACATATATCCTCCAAAGATTTTTTTAAAATAGTTTGAATCGGTTAAAAAATAACTAAATTATGCACTGAATGAATTGCCACAACCACAGGTCGTTTGCGCGTTGGGATTACGAATCACAAACTGCTCACCCTGTAGGCCACTGGTAAAGTCAATTTCTGCGCCCATTAAATATTGGAAGCTCAAGGGGTCTATTAAAAGCTTCACACCTTGATTTTCTACAATCGTATCATCTTCGCCCAAGCTTTCCTCAAAGGTAAAACCGTACTGAAAACCAGAACACCCACCACCTTGAATAAATACGCGTAACATCAGTGCGGGATTTTGTTCTTCTTCAATCAATGACTTTACTTTAAGTGCAGCAGCATCTGTGAAATTAATATCCACAATCGGGCTCGCAACGGCGGTATTCATATAAAACTCCTTCTTATAAACTTTGCTAGTTTATCAAAGTTTCTTACTAAAGATCTCATGATTCCAAATCTTTTTTAATTAAATGTTTTCATACACAGCCAACTATTATTCTTAATACTATACCCATCACCTTTGGAGATACTGCGAGGCGACAAGTATGTGAGACCCGATGCGCTTACATAAGGTAAGTGATTCGGGTGAGGATGCGCTGTCAACAAAGCAGGATCTTCAAAGGTGATGGGGATATATTGTTATAGGAAATAGTATTGCCATTGCATTGCGCTCTTCGCTCATTAAGATATTAAAAGTTCGACACGCCGCAGGCGTACTCATACTATCAATACTAATTCTATTTTGAATAAAAATTGCTTGTTGCTCAGTACGCAGAAAAATTTGTTGATCCCCACATCCCAATAAAATCAATTCGGGTTTATATCCAATCCAAGTCTCAAAATGTGTGTCACATAATGTTGCAATAGAAGCGGGCAGCATGCCTTCAATCACCTGATCCTTAAAAAGAATAATTGCCCCCCGATGCTCACTATCCTGCGTCTTAAAATAATTAGGCGCATAAGACTTAATTGTTTTATACCGTGGTATTTCTTCTTCATTCATGCTCATCATGATATGGTATTCCTTTGACTAATTAACCTAATAACAAGGCATCATCTTCAATGGCAGCACCCCGTGCTGTCTCAAATAATTTCAAGAGATCTGGAATATCCATTGATTTTCTTTTTGCACCCGCAACATCAAAGGCGATTTTGCCTTGATCCATCATAATCGTACGCTCGCCAATATCTAAGGCCTGACGCATAGAATGCGTCACCATCAAAAGCGGTCAATTGATGTTCGGTCACAATTTCTTGCGTCAGCTTTAGCACAAACGCGGCTGTTTTAGGATCAAGCGCGGCTGTATGTTCATCTAGCAATAGTATTTTCATCGGTTGGAGCGCTGCCATCAATAAGGATACTGCTTGGCGTTGCCCACCAGATAACAATCCCATGCGGTCACCCAAACGATTTTCCAACCCCAAACCTAAACGCGCCAGATGATCCTTAAATAATGCCCTTTGTTTGCCACCAGTGATCGCCAAAGATAAGCCACGACACGCACCCCGAGAATTGGCAAGCGCCATATTTTCTTCAATAGATAAATCAGCACAAGTGCCCGCCAAGGGATCCTGAAATACGCGGGCAACCAATTGGGAACGCTGGTGCGGTGCTAATTTTGTCACATCTCTATCATTCATAATGATGTGCCCTTCCTCTATGGCAACCTCACCTGAAATAATATTCAGCAATGTCGACTTACCTGCACCGTTTGAACCAATCACAGTGACAAATTCACCAGCCTCAATTTTAAAGTCAATACCACGCAATACATGATTTTCTAAAACAGTATGTGCATTAAATGTCACATGTATATTATTTAATGAGATCATTTTATTCCCCCACTTTAGTTGGCGGCGTTAACCCACTTTTTTTAGGTGATCGGTTTTGTTTAAACTTCTGTTTGATCATGGGCAGAACAAGTGCAAATCCTACTAAAGCCGAAGTAACCAAATTCAAATCAGATGCTTGTAGCCCAATAAAATCAGCTTCTAGCGCAAAAGCGATCGTCAAGCGATAGATAATCGCCCCAAAAATACAAGCAATGACTGTGCCATAAACAGTACGCGATGGGAAAAGCGTTTCCCCTGCAATCACCGCCGCCAAACCAATTACAATCGTACCAACCCCAGTTGTAACATCCGCAAAACCTTGTGTTTGAGAGAATAAACTACCACCCAACGCAACCAAGCCATTTGAAATGCCCATGCCCAAGGCAATCATAAACGTTGTATTAATCCCATTTGCCCGACTCATACGCGTATTTTTACCAGTCGCACGCATTGCCAAGCCTATTTTTGAGTTTAAAAAACGTATCAATAACAAAGCAATCATAAGAATAAAGCCTGATAATATAAGCGGCGATAGTATGACTCTGGGCAACATAATGCTTCCCCAAGTGAAGCCATTTTCAAAAGGTGTCATAATCGTTGTCTCATTAATCAAGGCAATATTGGGGGCATTCATAATCCGAATATTAATCGAATACAACGCCGTCATCGTCAATATACTCGCCAGTAAATGTAATATTTTGAGCTTAAGGTTCAAAAATGCTGTGACCAGTCCCGCAAAAAAACCGCAGGCAACCGCAACGATCATTGCTAAATATGGATTAACACCATTCACGATCAAAATTGCAGTCACCGCAGCCCCTAAAGGAAAACTGCCATCAACCGTCAAATCTGGGAAATCGAGTACGCGAAAAGAAAGAAATACACCAATTGCGACTAAACTGTAAATTAACCCGAGCTCGATTGCCCCCATTACTGCAAATATACTCATGAAACACTCTTTATAGTTAGTTAAAGAAAGACAAAAATATCACATTCAAATAGGTATTCTGATAACACGCCATAAAATACTATAAAACGCCGCCATGATTATAATTTTTTATAATCATGGCGCTGGACAGCTTCCTATTAATCTACCCATTTTCATTGTATGCTCTGTTGTTTTGCGACCCTCATGCATCACGGGATAGATCAACATAATCGAAAGCGATTTTTCTTTAGACATCGAACTAAAATTAATATCTTTAAATTCGCTATCCTGCCCACAATTTTTAGCTTCGATCATAATATAGTCTTTACTTTGTTGCATTACATGTGGTTCACAAGGCGCGTTCATCGCATTAAAATACTGCTGAATTAATGCATCTCCAGTCGTCATGCAGGCTTGATGTGTGCTTGTTTTTGCCACCTTATCATTAATTTTAGTTGTCACTTGAAAATCATACAAACCCGCTACTAAATCAAATTTCTCGTTCTTTGGGGCTTCAATGACACTATTACAAGCGCCCTTATAGCGCCCCGTAAATTGAAAAACGATACGCTGTTCTTTTGAGGAATCAATCCGCACCTTATCTTCAAAACCTGACGCTGTTTGTGTCAGCGTTGAATTAATCGGTACGGGATTATTTTGTTCATCCAAACACTGTGCTCTCCGTTCTTTTGTAGTGTGCCCTAATATTTTTTCTGACACCACCTGACATTGCTGAAAAGAATCGCGCGCAAATGCCAGACCAAACTCCTCAATACTACCTTTATCCATACATTGAACTATATCTACACGCTCCCTAATCGTTTTTCCATTACTTGTAATCAGGGTGCTGATTTCATACGCACCTTTTTTAAATTCAAGTCCATAAGCTGTATTTAAAAAAACAAATAGTGTTAAAAAAAATAAATAGCGCATACATTTGTCCTGAATTAAAATTAAATTCCCAAGGTACTCAACAAAGCATCCATATCACGTTTTAATTGTAAATCTGTGCCTAAATCTTTGGCAACTTTAGCACAGGCATGCATAACAGTAGAATGATCACGCCCAAAAACGCGCCCAATTTCAGGCAGCGAGCCTTTAGTGTATTCACGTGCAATATACATTGCGATTTGACGGGGTTTTGCAAAATTGGAAGCACGTGACTTGCCATTCATATCTGTCAACTTAATTTTGTAATAATCGCACACAATTTTTTGAATATTCGGCACTGTAATTTGTTTTGCTTGTAGCTCAACCAAACTTGACAATGCCTCTTGCGCAACCTCCAACGTCAATTCACACCCTCTGAACGTTGCAATTGCATTGGTTTGTTTCAGCGCGCCTTCTAATTCTCGGACACTGGCCCGTACCGTTTGCGCGATAAAAAAGGCACAATCATCCTGTAATGCCATACCCCAATGTAACGCTTTTTTCTGTAAAATCGCCACGCGGTGTTCAAATTCTGGCGGCTCAATATTAACGATCAAACCTGACGCAAATCTTGATTTTAAGCGATCTTCCATCGCATCTAATTCTTTAGGATAACGGTCACATGTCAAAATAACCTGATGGCCTACATCCAGCAGCGCGTTAAAGGTATGAAAAAATACTTCTTGCGATGCATCCTTACCAGATAGTAACTGAATATCATCAATCAATAATGCATCTAATGACTTGTAAAAATGGCGCAATTCATTAATAGTACCGTTACGGATCGTTCGAACAATATCTTCAATAAAACTGTCACAGTGCTGATACATAATGCGTGCATCTGGATAGGTTTCTAAAATCGCATTGCCCACGGAATGCATTAAATGCGGTTTTCCAAGCCCAGTATTGCCATGAATAAACAAAGGATTGTGTATGGTACCCGGCTGTTTTGCCACACCTGAGCACGCGGCCAAAGCAAACCGATTTGATTTACCTTCCACATAATTTGTAAAGCTAAACTCGGGGTTTAGATTACTCGTCTCAATCGGTTTTTCTTTAATAGAATCATGCGTGACATTACGTGGCTTGGTTGGACGTTTGAGCGCGGCCTTGGCATTTTTTTGCTTAACCTCTTTATAATCCTCACTGCCACCCACCCCAAATTTAATTGTCATAGGAGCACCATTAATCTCATCAACAACCGACTGAATAACCTCGTGAAATTGCGTTCGCAAACCATTCAACACAAAATCATTGGGTGCTAAAATCATTAAGTAATCACTCAGCATCACAGCCTGTAATGGGTGAATCCACATAGCAAAATTGTTCGCTGGAATATCCTTTTTCAGTGCTTCTAAGCAATCATTCCAAAAAGTTTGAGACATACATCACCCTAAATATATTATTTCATTTTTATCTTTCTTATTTTGATTCAATTTTTTGATCTATCCTTATGTCATATCCACTCAGATATTATGCACAGAATATTTTAACCAAAAAACATTGTTGTTAAAATAAAATCAACTCCCAAAATACACAAGGAGCCTTTCACAACACTTTTCGTTGTCGATTTTGCCACCCCTTCTGCAGTAGGTAACCCATTTATTCCCTCGTAAAGCGCGATTAAGTTACATACAATTGCAAAACATAAACTCTTAATTACAACGCCATCAAAAATATCACTTTTAAAATCAACAGCTGAACGCAACAATTTTGACGTTAAAAGCGGACACCCCAAAAACGCAGATATACCGTGGATCAATCGACATAATCTCAAAGATGCTGTCACTGCATTAAATCTCCGCAGTTAATGCCGAGCAATTCCAATCGCACAAAAAATTGACGTTAAAAGCGGTAATAAAAAAACACCCGCAATAAAGCGAGGTGCCAAGATATAGCGCCGTGGATCAATCGACATAATCTCATAACTGGCCCATTGTTCTGTCGCCTGCATTAAGCCTATCTCCGCAGTTAATGCCGAGCAGGCACGTCCTGTGTACAAAAGACTCGTTAATACGAGTGCAAGCTCGCGCAGCAACGACAAAGCAACGACCGTTCCTACTGATGCAGCGGCGCCAAATTTTACTAAATTCACATACCCTTGAAAACACAACACCATGTTGACAAAAAACCAGCGACCATAATGATTGGCAAGGATAAGACACCCAATTGAAAAATTTGCTTGATAATTAAACGAGGACGTAAGAGCGCGCTCAGGATATTTTTTAGAATCACCCCCAATAAGATTGCTAATTGCCCCAATTGGTAAACAGCCGCAATACACATACGACCGAAATTCGAAATTATCCCTATGAAATTTATTATTAATTCATTCATCCATCAATGCCTCTTTTAAGTCACTCCGAGGCAAATGATAGGGCACTAGGCCATCATTTTTCCCATCAATGAACTGCCTCACCCATGGGTGAGTACTTGCTAGAATCGCTTTAGTGGGAGCATGCTCAACAACTTTACCCTCACTAATCAAATAAACATAATCTGCGATAGTAAGCACCCCATCTACATCATGCGTAATCACGACACTGGTAAGATTCAAGCTTTCATTCAGTGTCTTAATTAACAACTTAATGGTATCCCCATTCAATTGGATCTTGTCCTGCAAAAGGTTCATCATATAAAAACCAATTCCGGGTTCCAGACTAATTGCGCGTGCCAGTGCAGCACGCCGTGCTTGACCGCCAGATAATTGGCTTGGCATTTGATCTTTAGCTCCCCTCAAGCCCACAGCTTCTAACTTGAGTAACACTAATGTCTGGATCATACTTTCAGGCAACTGAGTGTGTTCGCGTAACGCAAAGGCGACATTATCGTACACGCTCATATCTGAAAATAATGCACCTGACTGAAATAACACGCCAAGACGTTTTCGCAGGGCATAAATAGTTTTGCGTGAAGCAGTTAAAATTGGCTGATCAAATAAGGTAACCGACCCAGAATCTGGCGCCAACTGAGCACTGATCATTTTTAAAAGTGTTGTCTTACCACTACCAGAAGGCCGGAGAATTGCGGTAATCTGACCACGGGGAATCTCGATATTGAGGTTATCAAATATAACCCGTTCTCCCCTTTTAAAACAAAGGTCTTTAATAGAAATTATCGATGGTTGCATGATCACAGAAACTATTTTTAAATGGGTGAGCGCGCTATTGTACGTGATTCAAGAATAATTGTGGATAACTTTAATAAAGTTACCAATAAACATAACACACGCTTTTAAAACAAAAGCATTAGGTTCAATAATTGAAGTTTTATATTAAAAT
Organism: Drusus annulatus; assembly: GCA_022651775.1. Lineage (NCBI taxonomy): Eukaryota > Metazoa > Arthropoda > Insecta > Trichoptera > Limnephilidae > Drusus > Drusus annulatus. The sequence goes on from JAGWCC010001662.1 coordinate 16,185, forward strand.
CTCTGGAATAAAACAACTTTTAAGCTTAAGGGCAAATTCCCGGGGATTTTTTCAAAAAAAACTCAATTTTAAAATTTTTTTTTTAAAAAAAAAAAAATTTATATTTTTAATTAAAAAGGGGTGCCTTTTCTTTTTCATATTTCCCATGGGATCCCGAATCCAAGTTTTTTACCCTTTTCCTTGTTTTTTGAAACCCCAAATAATT
>JAGWCC010001663.1:0-17008 GCA_022651775.1 Drusus annulatus
GAAATTCAAAGTATGAACTCGTTTTTCAGGAATTGTTGGGTTAACAATGTATCGATTCTGGCTGGGCAACGTTCGCAAAAAAAATCTTTGCGTTGGTAGAGTATACATTCTTGATCAATACACTAAAGTCGGTAGGGGTTTGGGCGAGCTGTTTTATCTTGTCGGTATTAATTACTGAGAATCCATTCTCGGTACTGCACAGGATCTCATTTTTTGCAATGGAATTCATGCTCTCAAAGCCTATAATCAATTTGTCTCGCATGTAGTTGAGCGAAAGCGAATCCATCTGAGACAAGCCCTTATTGTCCGGCATGGCTATGCCTTGAAATATCCCTGAGGCAAAGAATGTTTGTCCTTCTCCGAGTTCATGAACACGCATCGAAACGGGAGTTTGACTGAATAGGTTGTTTATATCAACGATTGGAATCATTTTGTTCACAGCATTGTCATACTTGAAAAAACCTCCTTCGGACGAGAATATGATTTCTGTACCATACTTGAAAGGGACATTATTTCTGTCGGTAGGTAAACCTTTGTCGACACCAAAATACTCAATATTGAGAATAGAATCTTTTTGCGGATCAATTTTTAGTCGGTATAGTCCTTTGAGCCATTGGTTGAACCAAATAAAACCATCTTTATCTTCCTCAAACGTGCTGCTAGACTCATTCAAGCCTTTCAAATAGTGTAATAGTTGCCATTCTCCACCCGATTGGTGCAAGATAAAAAGCCCATCGTATGAGCATCCTAATATATAATTTGGATATTTCTTAAGCTTTAGAAACTTCCACACTCCGCTTATTAGAGGTATTTTCTTCGATCTATTGCCCTCTATAACAAATGCTCCTCGATCATGTCCGCAAAACAGGGTATTGTCAATCTCTGTTAAACACCAAACCTGCCCTTGCATATCAGGTATTGGATTTACTGAGGGGGGCAAAAAGGCATTATATGCAGGATAAGTCATTTCATAAAGCCCCTGATTGGTACCTAGATAAAGTTTATCCTTATTTAGCAATGAGGCATAACCAGAACCATACGCATAATTAGGGGCAAATAGCGAAAACTCAGGTGAGTTAATCAGCATATAGTCTATTCCTTTGTCTAATCCTAACCATAGGTTGTTATCTTTATCAAAGGATAAAGAAAGCACTGTATTGTTCTGTAAGCCACTTGCTGTGTTGACATGGATATTAGTGCCATCCGATATGTTTTTCACAATTACCCCATTCGACACTGTTCCTAGGGCAATGGTTTCTTTGTTAATTGCTGCACTAAATATTTGATTCTTGCTGAGGTAACTATCGATATCTGTTTCGAATCGAGTTATCGATGATCCGTCGAATAAGAATAAGCCATGAAAGTCACTTACAAAAATTGCAGAACCGTTTTTGTAAGGAAGGATTGCACATATTTTTTTATTTTTGAGAACATCCGAATATGGTATTTTCAGAAACATACTGCCGCTCAATATAATATTCTCTTCTTCGGTGGATACAATGAGTGTGTTCTGTACAATTTGAGCACAATTGATTTTTGATTTGAACTCGAAAGACACAATAGTGTCTTTGTCGTATTTGAAAATACATTTATCCGATTGAAAAAAAACAGCGTCATCATTTTTTAATACACTCCAAACTTCCCCGTAATCCCTTGTTCGCACAACTTTACTTGCAAGAGACCGATACACCATTGAGCCTCTTGTGTCAAGTTCGTAATAGCCAAATTCATTTGAGGCTCCTGCGTAAATCCGCTTCGATTGGGGATCATACATCGCCGAACGCACACTTGTATTATTCGATATTGGGTAGCAATTCCAATTTTGACCATCAAACTCGAGCAGTCCATTATTATTTGCAAAATACATGCACTTGCTATTATTCTGTGTTATCGCCCAATTTTGGCTGGCTGTGGCTTTATGATTGTTTTTGGAGAAATTGCGGACAATAGGATAGATCGCAAACAAGCTAGATGTAGATGTACAGATTAATATTGAGAGCCAGATAAGCCTTTTCATATTCTTTTTTTTGCAAGATAGCACATACTTTGTTGTTTTAATAATCGTAGAGGTAATTATTGAAATATGTTTTAAAACATGTTTTTTATAATTGTATTGATTTACAACATATTAAATATATTTTGTTGTAGTAATGTTGTAGTGCATAATGAATTATGTATAGTTTTTTATGAATTGAAATATTAGGTTTCTATTCTCTGATGAGCCTATATTTGTGCAGTTTTGATAAGCAAAATACGAGACTAAAGAAATTGTTGGTCTTAAATGTCAAATTAAATAATACAAATGAAAAAAGCAATCCTATTATTTTTCTGTTCCCTGATGTGGGGAATGTCGTTTGCACAGGAGATGCAAGTGACAGGTGTTGTTACTTACGAGGAGGATGGACTATCATTGCCCGGAGTGGCTATTTCGGTAAAAGATGCCCCTACCAATGGAGTCCTTACCGACATAGATGGTAAATTTACGATTAAGGTAGCAAAAGGCAAAACATTAGTATTCACTAGTGTTGGATGCAAGAAGGAGGAAATAGTTGTAGAATCTGCAACAATGAATCTGATGATGATACCCGATTCTAAAATGTTGAATGAAGTTGTAGCCATCGGTTATGGTACGATGAAAAGAAGCGACCTTACAGGAGCTATTAGCTCCGTAAAAACTAGCGATCTTCAAAAAACACCTGCCGCTGGACTTGACCAAGCTCTTCAAGGGCGTGTGTCCGGTGTAACTGTAAATGCTAATAGTGGTCAACCCGGAGCTGCTGCCGAAATCCGCATTCGTGGTATTGGTACAGTTAACGGAGCGCGCTCTATATTTGTTGTAGATGGTGTCATCACCGACAATATATCTTTCCTTAGCCCTAGTGATATAGAATCGACAGAGATATTAAAAGATGCCTCTTCGGCAGCTATCTACGGATCACGTGGAGCAAATGGAGTAATTCTTATTACCACACGCAAAGGCGGTGGCAAAGAAGGCAAAATACGGGTGTCGCTCGATGGCTATGCCGGTGTACAAAACAGGTGGAACGATCTCGACTTGATGAAGAGCAAAGAGTTTGCTCAAACTTTGGTTAACATGAACAATGTACAATCAGAAATGAATTTTCTGAAAAACCAAGGGTTTAGCAAATGGTTGTCAGCTTATCGTTTAGGAAACTCACCTTACTATCCGGTTACAAAATCGGCAGCGAACCCCGATGGTTTAGATTATTCTACAATCGAAACAAATTGGCAAGATGAGGTATTTAAAAAGAATGCCTTTATCCAAAACTATCACTTGTCTGTTGACGGAGGGAATGATAAATCTACATACTCTATCAGTGGGAGCTATTTTACACAAGAAGGAATCATCATGGCATCTGATTATTCACGTCTCACTCTTCGTGTCAATTCAGCTCATAAGATTAAACCATGGCTAAAAATAGGACAAAACCTATCTTTCGTTACAAGTAGTAGCCGCAATGCAATGAATAATAACGCCAGCCCTGGAGCTTCTATCTTATCTGCTGCCATAGCAATGGCACCGTGGGATCCAACGCATTATCCTCAAGGATCGAAAAATAAGGATGGTGTTGATTTGAGTGGTCAGCCAAGTGCTGCTTCTAACTTTATCAATGTAACCAACCCTTTTTCGATGACGGAAAATTCATATCCGTCCGATAAAGCAGAGCGTTGGTTTGGTGATGTTTTTGTAGAGATCACACCCATGAAAGGCCTTACATATCGAGGAGATGTGAGTCTCGACTTGATAAATACCCGCTATAAATTATTCAAGGAGGCACACCAGTACTCCGATTATGATAAGGAATTGAAAAACTTCTTGGTAAGTGATATGAGTCGTCGCTCAAGTCTTACTGTAGAAAATATATTGACCTATAGCAAAGAAATAGACAAACACAGCTTCTCTATAATGGGAGGGCAAACCATAGAAGAAACTAACTTTTACAAAATATCGGGAGCCGGTAATATAGCTGGTGAACCTACCGAATCGGATTGGTATTTGGGCAAAACTGATATTGATAGCAGATTGTTATCTGATGAGGTATCACGAGGTCGTAGACTATCGTTTCTTGGTCGTGCTCATTATTCGTACAGCAGTCGCTATTTGGCAACACTATCTTTCCGAGCTGATGGAAGTAGTAAATTCCCTGAAAACTCGTGGGGCTATTTTCCATCCACATCTTTGGCATGGAGAGTCACTGAAGAAAGCTGGATGAAGGATGTTTCGAACCTCGATTATTTAAAATTACGCTTGGGTTGGGGTATGTTGGGTAATGATAAGATAAATGACAATGCTTTCCTATTCCAAGTGTTTAATACAGGACCTACTTTTATTGATTATGTACTTGGACAAACGCAGACTCTAGCAAGTGGTGCAGCTGTACTCACTTACATCAATCAAGGAGGCAAGTGGGAAACCACCGAGCAATGGAACTTAGGTATTGATTTTGGATTATACAAAAACAAATTTTCCGGAACAGTCGACTTATTCTTACGCGATACTAGAGATATGCTCTTATCAGTAAAAGGCCCTGCATACGCAGGTAATCGCTACGATCCTTTATCCAATGTAGGTACAGTAAGAAATCAAGGAGTTGAGGTAGCATTAACCTATAATGATAAAGTAACTATTGGATCCAAACCGCTTAATTACTCTTTATCAGGCAATGTGTCTTTTATCAAGAATGAGCTTACCAAGCTAAATGGAGGAGAAAAAATTTGGACGAATGGCGATCTAATGTTATCTGATGAAGGACTACCTCTATTTACCTTCTGGGGATATGAATATGAAGGAGTGTACAAGGCAGGTGACGGAGTTTTAGAAAACTTCAACGATGGCGATCCGCGTTTCAAAGACTTGGATGGCGACCACAAAATATCTGGAGATAAGGATAGAAAAGATATTGGAAATCCTTTCCCTTGGCTTACTTACGGATTCAACGTAAATGTAGATTGGAACAATTTCGATCTTCAGTTATTTCTTCAAGGGGTTTACGGAAATGAAATTTACAACGAAATGCGTGAACGTACAGAAGGAACTGGAAATAATGCTACTCTTAGTAAAACGATGCGTAATGCATGGACTCCACAAAACCTAAATGGAAGCATACCTAATCCATACAGCCCCTATCACACATATCGCTCGAGCAGATATGTAGAAGGATGAGCTTACATGCGACTCAAGAATGTTCAGGTGGGTTACACCATTCCTGCATCGGTCAGCAACAAATTAGGTTTGGACAAGTGTCGCTTATATCTGTCTGCGAATAATCTGCTCACTTTCACCGACTATAGCGGCTACGACCCCGAAGTTGGAGGTGGTGTAGATCGTGGTAATTATCCACAAGCCAGAACATTCTTGCTTGGTTTTAGTCTCAACTTCTAAAAGCATATTACAGTTATGAAAAAATATATATCTATTTCAATAGTCATCCTGTCGTTATTACTACATACATCGTGTAACGATTGGTTAACTGAACCGGGTCCCGGCACATCGCAATTCAAAGATGCCTTCAAAACAAAAGAAGATGCCACCAAGGTAGTCAATGGATCGTATACCCCCTTGGCATGGGAGTTCGACAACTTCTTCTACAACGAATGGTTTATAGGCGATATCGTATCTGATGATGCCCTCAAAGGTGGTCAAAATATTAGTGACATGGCTGAAGTGTATGCAATGGAAAATTTCAAAACAAATTCATCCAACGCATTCCTTCTCAAATACTACAGAGCCCAATTTATGGGAGTGTCTCGTTGCAATCTAGCCATTCAGGAAATACCTAAAATGCCAGCATCGGTGATCGACGCACGTCTGCAAGATCGTTTGGTAGGTGAGGCTAAATTCTTGCGTGCAATGTACTATCTTAAATTGGTACGTGTATTCGGCGGAGTACCCAAAGTTGACTTTGTGGTAGATAGTTCCTCAAAATGGAAACAAACGAGAGCCTCTGCCGATGAAATCTACAGCCTTATAATTGAAGACCTGATAGACGCAGAGAAAAAACTATGGAAAAAGAGCGAATACGACGCAACCGACTTAGGGCGTGCAACCAAAGGTGCAGCTCAAGCCATGCTTTTGAAAGCCTATCTTAACACGCATAACTATGTTGAGGCTGAAAAATGGGGTAAGGCTATCATCGATCAAGCTGAGATAGGGAACGAATATTCTCTATTTGCTAACTATCAAGACAATTTCAAACTGACAAGTGAAAATGGACGCGAATCTGTATTTGAGATTCAATATATGGAGGAAGGAACAAGCGATTATGGTGAAGGTAATGGATTTACCCGTGGAACATTCACTCCTATTATGACTCGTTCTCGTTCATCTCAACTTGGTGGCGGTTGGGGATTAAACAAGCCCACACAAAATTTGTACAACGAATTCGAATCGGCAGATCCACGCAGAGATGTGAGTATATTGAATCCGACAGCAGCCCAAATTGAAAATCCTGAAATGGAAATTTATCTTGGAAGCCGCTATGTTGCCAACAAATATACAATGATGACAGATGGTGCGGGCAACTCGATATTCCCTCTCGATCATGCAAGCCGGGGTCCTATTAATAAAAAAGAGATTCGCTATGCAGACGTATTATTAATGTATGCCGAGGCTTGTGCCGAAACAGGTAATACAGGACAAGCAAAATGGGCATTAGAAAAAGTGCGTGATCGTGCTCGCAATGGTGCAGCTATACTACCGGCATTCCCTGGCTACAATGGCTATGTTGATAACAAAACGGACTTGGTAAAAGCCATTCGTCACGAACGTCGTGTCGAATTGGCAATGGAAGGTCACCGTTGGTTCGACCTATGTCGTTGGGGTGTAGCCAAAGAAGTGATGGATGCCTATAAAACGAGTGAAACCGCAGAGGCTAAAGCCCAAATGGCCGATTTTGTTAAAGGCAAACACGAACTATTCCCACTACCGGCAGAAGAAATAAGCTTAAACAGCATGCCCCAAAACACGGGTTATTAATAAACTATACACTATTAGAAACAACATTCAATTAATTTAAAAAAAAGATCATGAAAAAGAAAAATTTTATTCTACTCTTCGCGAGTGCATTAGTACTAGGTTTCACAGCTTGTGGATCAGATGATGAAGACAATGGTGGTGGAACGCCAAATCCGGATCCAACACCAACGCCGACAGAGACGCCGGCATCATTGAAAGGAAGTAGCTACTACTTGGTTGCTTTAGATTCTGAATCGGCAAAAACAATTGAAACAAAAGTGGTGAAAGATTATCGCCCAGATGTTGTGCCTGATAACCATATGTATATATGGAATGGTTTTATTGCTGGAGCAGTTGTAGAGCCTAACTCGTATGGGGTAGGTGAAGGTTGGACAGCACTTAAAGTTGGATCTGCTGGTGTTTGGTCAGGTTGTGGTTTTATTGTTAAAAATGATCTTGATGCGACTATCAAATCTGATTTGACAGGAATCACCGCAGACCATTATTTTCATTTTGCTATCAAGAGTAAAGACACTGCTACGCACAACATCATTTTTAGAGATGATAGTAAAACCGAAGTTAGAATGGGTATTGGTGCCGTAGGTAAAGAACTGGAAGCTGCACCTATCTACGCAGATTTCAAACGTGATGGAGAATGGCATGTAATTGAAATCCCAATGAAGGATGTTTTTGCAAAAGGCTTGAAATATCAAATCCCTTCGAACGAAAACATAATAGGATTTGTTAGCGGTGATGTTGAAGGCACAGAGCTGAACATTGACGCTATGTTCTTCTACAAAAAATAAGCTATTCTCTTCCTAAATTCTATATCAATAGTGCAGCAGATATTTATTAGCTGCTGCACTATTTTATACCTCGAAAAAACTATAATATCATGAAATTATTTAAACAACTACTTTACATACTTCCTGCTGTTGCTCTTTTTGCAGCCTGTGGGTCGGACGATGAAGATACCAAAGAACCTGCACCACCAAAACCACAAGAATACAAATTAGTATGGTCTGACGAGTTTGACGGAACTACCCTCAATAGCCAGACATGGACTTACGAAGTCAACGGAAACAGTGGCGGCAATAATGAGAAACAATACTACACAAATAGACCCGAAAATATTCGTGTCAAAGACGGTAAATTGCAGATACAATTACTGAAAGAAAATTATGGAGGCAAAGAATACACCTCTGCTCGTATAAATACCAAAGGCAAAGCTGCTTTTGCTTATGGCAGAATAGAAGCACGTATCAAATTCCCATCGGGTGGGGGTATATGGCCTGCCTTTTGGATGATGAATAATAGATATCCACAAGTATCTTGGACCAAATGTGGCGAAATAGATATTCTAGAATATGTGGGTAATAATCCCAATAGTGTTATAAATGCACTTCACACACAATCGAAAAATGGATCGAATGGCCAAAACTGGGCAAGCAATACAACTTTCAGAGAGGAGACACTTATTATCCCAAATAATTACCACACCTACGGAATAGAGTGGACTAAAAATTATACCGAAAACTCAGATCGGTTAGAATTTTTTGTCGACGATGTATATACCGGTTACAGCGAACAACGTTCTCAGGATGCCAATGATTGGCCTTTCAAAGAAGACTTTTTCATTATTCTCAATATGGCTATCGGAGGTAATCTTGGTGGATCAATAAACCCCAATTTGTTCGATGATCCGTTGAAACCTGTGATAATGGAAGTTGATTACGTACGTGTATATCAGCTACGAGATAAAGAATAAACGAACACAAGTGTGCAATGGGTTTGATAAAAAACCCGAAACAAATTATGAGATGAGAAAAATAATATGCTCTATATGTATATTCATGCTAAGCATTCCGATTATTTCGGTAGCCAAAGATGGAGTGACTAATCCAACAACAGCTCAATCGGAAGACATGGGCAGTGGACAAACCGCTGGTTATACCCTCGTTTGGGAAGATTTATTTAAAAGCAATACATTAGATTCTACCAAATGGAATATAGAGGTTAACGGAGATGGTGGTGGCAATAGCGAAATGCAATACTACCGTACCCAAAACTTGTCGTTAGGCAAAGAACCTCAAACAGGGGCTAATTGTCTTATCATCACAGCACGCAAAGAACAGCATGAAGGGAAAGTAGCTACATCAGGACGAATCAACACATCCGGCAAAGCCGCCTTCACTCACGGAAAAATAGAAGCTCGTATCAAATTTCCTCATACAGCAAATGGATTTTGGTAAACATTTTAGCTGATAGGGGCAGACAATAAAGAAAACGTTTGGTCGGCATGCAATGAAATAGATATTCTCGAGATGGGCAATGTAGATGGTATCAAAAGCGGCACACAAGACCGATTTTTCAACGGAGCATGCCATTGGGGAGCAGATTGGGATGGGAAACAAAGCTATGCCAATATGGTTACTGCCGACTATAGTCTTCAAGACGGGTTTCATCTTTACACCCTTATTTGGGATGAAGATTCGATAAACGCATATCTCGATTTAGACAAATATCCTGACACCAAGCCTTATTTTACGATGGGAATAAAGGAGGGTGATATGCCTGCTTCGGTAGAGAAATATTTTCACAAAGATTACTTCATTGTTTTAAATATGGCTGTGGGTGGCAATTTCACGAATATATGGGATCTCAATGGCATTTCGGCATTGGATGGTGGCTAAACCAATATGTATGTCGATTTTGTGAAAGTGTATCAAAAGAAAAATTAAAGCGCACGACTTTTAAGGTTTCAGACCTTTTGTTATTCATACAAGTGCAAAAACCATTTATCGTTACGGTTTCAAAAATACGACATTAAATGCTTTCTATTACTTAAAAATCAATACCAATGAAAAAGATACTCGTATTATCACTGCTAATATTTAGCTATTTTCAACACACAAATGCACAATTTACAACAGTAGGTAGTGGTAGCTATCGCACCACTTTTCCGGGTACAGATGCTGCCGGGCGCAATGGTTACCCATCGGGAACACCCCAATTGAGCGGCAACGCAGCAGGTAAACCTGTGCCAACCAACGACTGGTGGTCGAAATTGGTGAAAGAAAACCATGCCGACAATCTATTTACTTATCCAATGGCTCTCAAAACGATCAATCAAGGGCTAGTTGTTACCTACATTCCATGGGGTGTTATGGATGATATTCTCCCCATCACCGTAGGCACTACAGGCTTGAATGCAGCCAACACTACCGTATCTGACTATTCGGACTGGACGGTAACGATCGACTGGACGAATGGAGCACATAAGTTCAACGCCACAGCAGGTACTGCTATGCCTTTTATTTACTTCAACAAAGCAACCACAGATGTTGCCCAAGTGACTGTAGCTTCGGGAGAAGTGACTGTAAGTAATGAAATGCTAATAATCAAAAATGCAAGAAATGGAGCTAGCTTTGCGGTATATGCTCCTTCGGGTAGTACTTGGACAACAAATGGAACAACGTATACATCTACATTGAATGGCAAAAATTATTGGTCGATGTGTATGATTCCCCTCGATGCAACGGATATTACAGCCGTAGCCAATGACTATAAAAAATATGCTTACGTCTTTCCAACCAGCACGAAGGCAAACTTTACGTGCAATCAAAACACATCAGTCGTTCAAACTGATTTCCAAATAACGACAGATGTAAAAGAAGGAACAAATACAAAGATGCTTACGGGACTGCTCCCTCACCAATGGAGTAGACTTACTGCTTCTTCTCCGCAGCCGATTGCCTATAAATATTCATCGGTACGCGGTAAAATAAAAACAATAGAAGGAAACAGTTTTAGCGTACAGAACACATATCATGGCATTCTTCCTACTCTGCCATATCTCAACAATCATAGTCAAGGATTTGATCCATCGCTTTTGGCAAGCAAGGTAGATGCCATTAAAAACGATGGCTTGGCTGCATGGACCGACTCGTACAACGAAGGTCAGGTAATGAACCGACTCATACAAGTGGCTCGCATTGCCAACGAAACAGGCGATATAGAATCGCGCGACAAAATACTAGCAACGATAAAAAATAGATTAGAAAATTGGTTGACGGCTCAAAGTGGCGAAGTTGCATTCTTATTCTATTACAACAGTGCATGGTCTACCCTCATCGGCTATCCTGCCGGACACGGACAAGACAACAACATCAACGACCACCATTTTCATTGGGGATATTTTATACATGCAGCTTCTTTCTTGGAACAGTTTCAACCCGGTTGGGCTAATCAATGGGGAGACATGATCAACTTATTGGTGCGTGATGCCGCTTCTACAGACAGAAACGATACCATGTTCCCTTTCCTTCGCAACTTTAGTCCGTATTCGGGACATTGCTGGGCAAATGGTTTTGCGTCTTTCCCACAAGGAAACGATCAGGAATCAACATCCGAAAGTATGCAGTTCAACTCATCCCTTATCCATTGGGGTACCATTACAGGCAATACTGCAATCAGAGATTTAGGTATTTATTTATATACTACCGAACAAAGTGCAATAGAAGAATACTGGTTTGATATGAATAACCGTAACTTCAAGCCCGAACAAAGATACAGTTTGGTATCGCGAGTTTGGGGCAATAGCTATGACAATCAAACTTTTTGGACAGGCGACATTGCAGCAGCATACGGCATTGAGATGTATCCAATACATGGCGGTTCGCTCTATCTGGGGCAGAACATCGCTTATGCAACAAAATTATGGAATGAAATAAAACAAAATACGGGGATTATGAATAATGAGGCCAATCCCAATCTTTGGCACGATTTGATGTGGGAATATCTCGCATTCACCGATCCTCAGTACGCCATCAATCTATATGATTCATATCCTAACAGAGAACTGAAATTTGGTGTAGCCGATGCACAAACGTATTACTGGTTGCACTCGATGAATGCTATGGGTCAGGTGGATGCTTCTATTACGGCTACTTATCCGATAGCAGCAGCATTCAAAAAAGGCTCGGATATAACATACGTTGCACACAACTATGGCAATACGCCACTTACGGTTACCTTCTCGGATGGATATGTATTGCAAGTTGCCGCTCGAAGTATGGGCAACAGCAAATCGGCAAACGTAGCAGGCGAATTGAAAAGCTCTTTCAAAGAGGCATTTGCGAATGGAAGTGTAACACTTGAATTAAATATAACTCAAGGCAACCCCACCAATGTTGAGTTTTATGATGGAAGTCAAAAAATAGGACAACTTAGCGCAGCTCCATTCCGATTAGATGCTACAAATCTAGCACTAGGTAAACATAAATTTTATGCTAAAATATATGATGGCACTAATTACAATATATCGAGTATTGTGCCTGTCGTTGTAGGTCAACAATTGCCACTCGAAAGCACTCCATGGGCTATCCCGGGAACAATTGAGCCGGGTAAGTATGATATCTTCGAAGGGGGAATAGGACAAGATGTGAGTTACTTTGATGTAAGTCAAAACAACGAAGGCGATTATCGCAAATCTGAATATGTAGATGCTTCGATGCATCCATCCGAAGGAGCCATTATTACAAATAATGCTTCGGGCGAATGGCTCGAATATACGGTAGACGTAGCCAGCTCAGGATTGTATTCTTTGGCATGCAGATATGCAAGTGGAAATACAGCCGGTGGCGGGCCATTCTATCTCGAATTGGATGGTAAGAAAATAGCCGATAACATCAAGGTTACGTCTACATCTTCTACTTCGTGGGATGTATGGTCTACCAAAACAGTGACCAATATACCCTTGATAGAAGGCAAACATACCTTGCGACTAACATTCGAGGATGGCGAAGTAAATCTTGGTAAAATGACATTTGCCCGCACAGGCAATCTAGCGTATAGCCAACCCGTAGCCAAAGTGGGGAATAATATAAAAGTATTATTGCCAGCTACAACTACTACATTGAACGGATCTGCAAGTGTAGAACCAACGTCTCAAGCATTGACGTATCAGTGGGAGCAAGTATATGGCCCTTCACTAATCGCATTCGATAACAATCAAACGGTATCGCCTACCGTTTCTAACCTCAAAGAAGGAATCTACAAGGTGAAACTGACAGTGAAAAATTCGGCTTTATATTCTGATGCTCAAGAGCAACTCATCATCGTGAGTTCAACATCGAATGTATTGCCTACTATTTCTATCACATCGCCTGTCGACAAAGCAAGCTATATCGAAAACACATCGATCAATATAGTAGCCAATGCCAACGATTTGGATGGTACTGTCACTTCGGTAGAGTTTTATAATGGAGCCACCAAAATAGGCACATCTACCACTGCCCCTTACAATGTATACTGGACTTCAGTGGCCGGCGATTATAATCTGACGGCTAAGGTGATAGATAATGATGGAGGCCAGTCTATTTCACAAGCCGTGAAAGTAACCTTCACTCCTGCTCCATCGTGCGAAGGCTTTGCCGATAATGGAGACTTTTTCTTTGTATTCTCGGAAGATAAGAATGATCCGACAGTAACCTTTGTTCCTCAAAAAGCCAACATTGGCACATCTACCTGTATTCTTTATTATGGCACATCTGCAGGAGGCTCTTTCCCGGGGATGCTGGCAACCGCTAATGTACCATTCAAAATAACAGCAGCGCAAGGAACCAAAATTTATTTCTACTATACTTATTCTACTCCCACAGGAGAGCAGAATACCGCAGCCAATAAACACTCTTACGTAGTAGGCTCTTGTCAGAATGCACCGGCTGTACCCGACGCAGTGAAGCCTGTAATGGGTGCCGCTAGTGTGGTGAACAAAGCATCTACCTCAGCTCTGCTTGCTCTTGCTGCCACAGATGTGAACGACAACAGTCAGGCAACTGTAGTTACTGCATTCATCCTGAATGATGCTGCAAATGGTATTGTCAACAAAGCGATAGAAATAAATGCTACGGGGCAATTAAATTTGATGGGCTTAACGCCTTCTACTACTTACAATCTGACTGTAACGGCTAAAGATAATGCGGGTAATATATCAGCAAACTCAACAGTGTTGACATTCACCACAGAAGCACCCGATACATCATCCCTTTTGATCGATGATTTTGAAGGAGTAGATAAAGGATGGGAAACAGTGGATACCGGTATAGCTGTGGTAGCTAATCCCGACAAAACAGGATCGAACACGAGCAACAAAGTGTTGGAAATTATTCGCGGAGCTACACAAGGAAATTTCTGGGCAGGAAGTATTCTTCGGAATGTAAATAAACCTAAGAATTACAAGTATCTGCATGTCAGAATGCACCGTAACAATACGCACAAACCCATACTGAAAATTTCCGATGCAGTACCTGAGTTTTTAGCACGTCCGATGCCAAACATCACAATAGTGGAAAATCAATGGCAAGATGTAGTATTTGACATCTCTGCTACCGAACACAATGTCGATTTTGTATTCATCATGCCCGATGAGACCAGCGGAGCAGTAGGCTCAGAAGTGAAAGTGTATATCGATGATGTAATTCTCAATAATGATCCTACCCCTAGAGGAGGCACAACACCTCCTGTGACCGATGCTGTGAAGCCGGTGATGGGTGCGGCAAGCGTGGTGAGCAAATCATCTACTTCGGCAATACTCTCTTTAGCTGCCACCGATGTGAACGATAATAGCGTGGCTACAGAAGTAATCACCTTTATAATAAATGATGCTGCAAATGGCATCGCAAACAAAGAGGTAATGAAAAATGGCGAGGGCAAATTTGTATTGTCAGGCTTAACCCCTTCTATATCTTACAACCTGACTATAGCAGCTAAAGATAAGGCTGGTAATGTATCAGCCAATTCAACGGCATTGACTTTCACCACCGAGCAAGGTGCTTTAGGGCTGCTTGTTGATGATTTTGAAAGTGGAGATAAAGGCTGGGCTGTGGTGAACGATTTCTTCGAATTGATAGCCAATCCATACAAAACTGGACTGAATGAAAGTAATAACGTACTTCATATTGTAAGGGATGCTTCTCAAACTGCATTTTGGACAGGTGCCATTCTCGATCCGGCAGGAGGTAGTAACGAGTTCAAATATGTACACATAAAAATGCACCGCAACAACACCAATATGCCAAAACTTAAGATTTCGGACAATCCGCCATTCGAAGTGTTGCCCATGTCGAATATTGTGATCGAAGCCAATAAGTGGCAGGATGTAGTATTTGATATTACAGAAAGCCCGCTCGTTAGCTTTATTCTTCTTATGGCTGATGTAACAGATGGAGCAATAGGGGAGGAAGTGAATGTATACATCGATGATATTTTACTTAACAATGATCCTACACCACGCACAGCTACTGGTGTGCAAGTGACAGACGGGTATCAAATAACGATGCTGGATAAAACAATCGTTATCACTGGACTTGCCAACGAGAAGATATATGCGTATGGACTAAATGGACTTCTTGCCGCATCCACAAAAGGGGTGGATGGCAAGGCCAGCATAACGCTTCCTCAGGGAGTTTATGTACTGAAAATAGGCAATAGTAAGGGCATTAAGATTTTTGTAAAATAAGAAAATGAACAATAATATTTTTAATTTAGAAAAAATGAACATGAAATTTTTAAGTCTCCTCTACTTGTCGATAGTATTATCGGCAAGTGCATTCGGGCAGAAAAAAGTAGAGCAGGATGTGAATAAACGAGTAGAAGATCTATTATCCAAGATGACCCTTGAGGAGAAGATTGGACAAATGAATCAACTCAATTTCAACGAACTGAATGCGGATATAAAGTACAGGGTGAAGAGAGGAGACATCGGTTCTTTTCTGAATATTCTCAAACCCGAAGAGGTGAATGCCTTGCAAAAAGTGGCAATGGAAGAAAGCCGCTTGGGCATACCATTGATTGTGGCTCGTGATGTGATTCATGGTTTCAAAACTATTTTCCCTATTCCATTGGGTCAGGCTGCGTCATTCAGCCCTCAGGTAGTGGAAGACGGAGCCAGAGTGGCTGCCATAGAATCCCGATCGGTAGGTATCGCTTGGACATTCGCTCCCATGCTCGACATCTCGCGCGATGCACGTTGGGGACGTATAGCCGAAAGTTTGGGCGAAGACCCTTATCTTGCCAGCCAATTAGGAGCTGCGATGGTAAAGGGCTTTCAATCTAAAGATCGGTTCGACCCTACGGCTATGGCTGCGTGTGTAAAACACTTTTATTGGATATGGTGCCTCGGAAGGCGGGCGTGATTATAACAGTACCAATATTCCTCCACACTTGATGCGCAATGTGTATCTAACACCATTCAAGAGTGCTGTGGAAGCTGGTTCGGCATCGTTAATGACCTCATTCAACGATAATGACGGCATCCCTGCTTCGGCAAACAAATACCTCTTGACTGATGTATTGCGTAACGAATGGAAATTTGATGGTTTTGTCGTTTCTGATTGGGCTTCGGTAACGGAAATGATCAATCATGGTTTTGCCAAAGATCTGAAAGAGGCAGCTATGCTATCGACCAATGCAGGCCTAGATATGGAAATGGTGAGTGAAACATATATAAGAAACCTTGCGTCTTTGGTGAAAGAAGGTAAGGTGTGGAAAAAAACAATTGACAATGCAGTTCGTAACATCTTACGTGTTAAGTTTCGTCTCGGATTGTTCGAGAATCCCTATGTAGATACTAAAAAAGCATCTGTATTGTATGCTGCCGATCATCTTCAAAAAGCTAAAGAAGCAGCGATCGAATCAGCTACCCTTCTCAAGAATGAAGCGAATGTATTGCCTATCAGCACTACCAAGAAAGTTGCGATCATAGGCCTATGGCCGATGCTCCGCATGATCAAATGGGATCATGGGTTTTCGATGGTGATAAAACACATACCGAAACTCCTGAGAAAGCTATGGCTACAGATTACAATAATGTGAAATTTGTATACGAGCAAGGCTTGACATACTCTCGCGATAAGAATACTGCCAACTTCGGACAAAGAAGCGTCGGCAGCACACCCGACGTGGCTGTCGTTTTCCTTGGCGAAGAAGCGATTTTTTACCCGGGTTTTTAGGGGAAAAAATTTTGGGGTG
>JAGWCC010001664.1:0-21004 GCA_022651775.1 Drusus annulatus
AAACTCTTGGAAAGACTTATACATGACAACATATATCCGCAGCTTGCCGCCAAAATTATAGATCAACAACACGGGTTTGTCAAAGGCAAGTCTACCACGAGTAATTTACTAATTTATTCAAACTTTTTATTTACCAACATGGATCGAGGCCACCAGGTTGATTCAATTTACTGCGACTTCAAAAAAGCTTTTGATAAGGTTGACCATCTTATTCTTATTAAAAAAATTATGTACAACGGAATTAGGGGAAATTTATTACGATGGTTTGTCTCATACTTAACAAAAGACAGCAAGCTGTGTCATTACGAGGACATACTTCTAAATGGGAACCAGTTACCTCTGGCGTACCACAGGGATCCATTCTGGGTCCGCTGTTATTTATACTTTTATCAATAACGTTACCAAATGTTTTTCGCACTGTTTGTTTCTCTTGTACGCTGATGATATAAAAATATTTGCTGTTGTTAGGAACTTGAATGATTGTCTGCTCATCCAAAGAGATTTAGTAAGGTTTGAAGCGTTTTGCAATGAAAATAAAATGTATCTAAGTTTCAGCAAATGTAAACAAATAAGTTTCACTAAAAATCAGAACGCTATAATACACAATTATTACATTGGTAACTACCCACTCGAGCGCGTTTATAGTATAAGGGACCTAGGCATACTTTTTTTTTGATTCCAAACTTCATTTCGATGCACACATTGAGAATATTGTGAACAAAGCCTACTGTATGCTAGGTTTTGTTTTCAGAAACAGCCGTGTATTTCGAAAACCTGAAACCTACCTTCTTCTTTACTATACGCTGGTCCGTTCTCAACTTGAGTACTGCGCCCCCATATGGACTCCACTTTACGCCGTCTACAAAGATAAAATAGAAAGTATCCAAAGGAAATTTCTATATTTCCTTAATTACAAAAATGAGCGCACCTAGACGGGGATACATAGATATGCTATCCAACTATAACGTCTCCACTCTGTATAACCGGCGAATACACCTTGATCTCACGACCCTGTTTAAAGTTTGCAATAACATAATTGACTGTCCTACCTTAGTAAACCTAATCAACCTCAAAATACCACCCAGAACAACTAGACTTAAGGACTTATTTCACATTAGCCGGGCACGCACAAATGCTGGTGTCAGGGATCCAATTAGAAGAATGTGCGATTTATATAATCAACATCAAACTTCAATGAATTCCGACATATTCTTTGATACAAGTGGTACATTTGGTAGAAAATTGAAGGCTGTGTTCACTTAGAAAAAAAAAAAAAAAAACAACTTAGTGTACTTATTATTTTTAATTTAATTCTTTTCTTAGACACTGTATTTTCTTTATTTTTTCTTTATTTTCTTCTCTCTCTGTAACCCTTAATTAATCGATTTACTTTTATTTCCCTTTAAATTTGTAAACAAATATTCGGTAGAGATGCATTTATCAGCTACAATATGTAAATCAGTAAGAAATGTTTGTGATACAGGCTAATTCTCCAGTGTATGTATTTATATACTTGTTATTAATTTACTGTCTGTATCTGTATTTTCTTCATTAATAAATAAATTAAAAAAAACATAGTAACATGTTATTATCGAAAATACAGTAAATACATAATAAAAATAAAAATATTAAAAAGTAAATGACAAATTTGAAGATATGGAATCTACATATAAAGAGCTAAATTAAACTTGGTTTTTAAGGTGAGTAATTATATTGCTTTTAAATATACAAGAGAGAGCGCTATAAAGAGAGCTGTAGTCAGTTTTTACGAGGTTTGCCGGACTCGGCTATTCCTGGGCATGGCTAGAACTAGGGCTTAAGTATTTATACATTCATTCATAGCACATGTTGACATAATGTTTTTGTTTATTCGTACAACCACTTTTTCACAGTATTGTTAAAACATGTAACCAAATAAACCGTTAAGTTATGTCAATTTAATTCGCGGATCATAACGTGTGGGTGGAGTCAACGGAGACGCGGGACACGAAGAACATTCTAACAATACCTTGAAACAGTGTGATAATTCGAGAAAATTTGTTGTCTCTTTCTTTCTCATGGTGTACCACGTACAAACCCGGAGAAAATGATTTATCCCAAATCTGTGTAGGTTTGGTAAAAAGAATTAGCTCTTTCTCCATATATTGTAATTTCAAGGGTAAAACTATGTATTAAAAATGTGGATATCCAGAAAGAATGCGACGCTGATGTAAGCGTAATGAATAGGACAAGAAAAGGACGCTTAAATCGTTTGGGCATGTAGAGCGAATGAACGAAGAAAGGAGTGTGAAAATAATATATGATGCAAAAATGAATGAAAGAAGAAATCGAGGACGCCCGAAGAAGACATGACACGATCAAGTAAATCAAATAGTTGAATTGGGTCATGCGAAGAGTCAGAATAGCAGAAGAGTATGTATGAGACGATGTATGAATGTGAAAGAACCAAGGAGTGTGTGCCAAGACAGATTTGTATGGCGGTCCGTCTTCTCTGCCTTCCCCTGCGGGGCGCGGCGTGATAGTTTAGTTTACCTAGTGTAAATATTTTCCTTTGAGAGTAAAGACGAACCTTGTCGTTGAAACAAACAAAAAAACCTAAAGGACTGTGGACGACAAGGTTTTCTTCTCGCTCTTTAATCAATTTATTTAAAATTTATTGGACAAAAATAAATTATTTTCGTTGTAAGCAATCACTTTGTGGTTTGACATATTTAAAGAAATTAAAATATAGCTTTGTATAAGACCACGGATATTATTTAAATTTGAATGACCGACCGGTTTCGCTAAGCCTAAGCATCATCAAGGTAAATTATAAAATCGTCATAACATGAATAGTCATATTCTTAATAATCAGGTAAATTTCTTCAGGAGTCAAACATTTTGTATTTTTCCTGTAAGCTCATAAAATTTATCATTATTCTTTAATCACCTTCTCAGTTGACGTTTTGTTTCTTTCAATTCATATTATCTGTCTCTTTATCTCTCTTCCTCTGATATAATTTGAATGTTATTCTAATGCTTTCTTATTGTTTTGTTATTTTATTTTATCTAACGCATTAAGAAAAAATTACTCCTATTTGCAAATTTGTTCGTTAAAGAAGTTCCGATAGCTTAGCTACAGTTTAAAATTATTGTCTAGCTTTGTACAACTCTCTAATACTCACATATTTTACACTCCCATAGTTGGTAAACGTAATACCATTGCCCGTTAAGTTCCTTCAGGTACAAAAAAAACGGTAATGATGTTGACTTAGTCATTACAAATAAGCAGGGGGAAAAAAACAACACTTTATTCTAATCTAGCAACACACTCACAACAAACTTACAAACAAAAATCCAACAAAATACACGCTCTTCACAAAAAGGCATCCCGTAATTCATTAAAAAATTTTTTTGCCATATTAGAGATTGACGCTTTTCTTTTAAGTGTCTCCTCCGTGGTTTGGGCATGAGCAGATACAGGCAGAAGACATGCATGTGTTTAACCGAGGATTTGCCGTGATTTAGTGACACCGCGCCATCTGTGCGCGGCCGATAAATCAGTATAACGTACAGGCCGTAGAGATTTATTTGAATATTTTCAATAGTTAGGCGTGTAATTGCCCCGCGGTATTTTTTTATGTCTCCCCAAGGTTGAGTTTATTAAAGCAAATAATGTCAAACGAGCGCTGGCGGGAGAATGCAACATACGAAGATGTTTCTTTTGATAATGGAGGGCCCTTGTAACAGTTGCCTCTGTGGTCTATTTTAGTAATAATGTATACATATATATAAATATTTCATTTTTTTTTTTTTACGCCCGTTAAAGGCTTTTATACAAATGTTAACATTTTTTTTTTCAAAACAATAACCTCATTAGTGCAAAAAAATATTGTAAAATAAAAATAAAAAAGAGTATTGAATAGCATATTGTAAATATTGTAGATGACAATAACTAATAATATTTAATAAATTACAGGTCAAACTATTAGTTTAGCTCTGCCAGATGACAACAACTGTACTAAATTAGACTTATAGTTTGATATTGACGTGTTAAATATATCAGCGACATCGCAGTATGTGTTTCCCAGCTGTTGCATTCGTCGCAAAGGCGTGTTGAATTGCGAGGTTGAAGCATAATTGACATAGTCTACAGCTTAATCACTAAGATTAATAACCAATGGCGTATAAATTATAACTATATACTTTCAGCTAAAAGTTTGACTAGTGACCTCGAATTTAGACTAACAACTAAGACTTAATATTAACTTATGCCTAACACTAACAACTAGTGACTTACAGCTAACATATTTACAATAATAATAATAATAATAAAAAAAATAAAAAAAAATAAAAATAAAAATAATAAAAATAAATAAATAAAATAAAAAATAAATTAATTCATTAATAAATAATAATTAAAATAATAATCATTTAAAAATTGTGTCTATCTGATGGGACCTGCCAGTGAATACCGAACAAGAGTCTCAACTGCGTCCAACTTTCTAGAGCCAGTGGGACTATGGCATCCCCAATTAAGTTTCAGCTCAGCAATGAAGTTTCTACGAACACCACTTGCGGGGTTCGAGGCCAGCCCCCCAGTGGAGTGTGCGTCTCCGCCCTCACCTGGCTGTCCTCCGGCGGCTCCTTCATCGGCCTCTGCAGCCTCAAGGATCTCCTGGTCTGCGTGTTCTCGTCGCCTCCCCGGCTCCAAGCCCAGGGCGACAGGGGCAATGGGTACGAGGAAGAAGAGCGTGGGACAGGGTTTGAAACAGTCGAGAAGAAAAATGGCGGATTGGTGAACTCCGCACCAGCGCAGCATACTCTGACTCTGGAGGACTCCGATGACAGTTTTTCAGCAACAAACATGCCTGGGCAGCTGCGCAAGTTTTTCCGCAAGAAGAAGAGAAGAACCACCACGACCAGCGCCGCAGCGCCGACGACCACGATTACGACGACGCCCGTGCCGCCCAAGCCGACGCCGTCCACCACCAAGCCGCCTTCCGACACCGGCGACGAATTCGGCTACCTTTGGTCACCGCTGGACTCGGCTCCTGACTCTGACTACTG
The DNA here is from genome assembly GCA_022651775.1 of Drusus annulatus. Lineage (NCBI taxonomy): Eukaryota > Metazoa > Arthropoda > Insecta > Trichoptera > Limnephilidae > Drusus > Drusus annulatus. The sequence continues at coordinate 5,050 of JAGWCC010001664.1, forward strand.
ACCATTAAACTAAGAATTAATATTAAGTAGAAATTAAGATTTGTACAGCGCCCTTGAGGTGATTTTCCACAAAAACGGCGCTATAAAAATCATCCAAAAATAAATAAATAAAATAAAAATTAATATACATATACATAAGGATAAGCGAATGAACGAAAAAAGGAGTGTGAAAAGAATATATGATGAGAAAAAGAATGGAAGAAGAAGTCAAGGACGCCCGAAGAAGACATGGCACGATCAAGTTAATAAAATACTTGAATCGGGTCATGTGAAGAGACAGAATAACAGAAGAGTATGTATGAGACGATTTATAAATTTGAACGAAGCAAGGAGTGTGTGCCAAGACAGGGTTGTATGGAGGTCCGTCCTCTCTGCCTACCCCTGCGGAGAAACGGCGTAGTGATTAGTTGGTTAGTAAGTTAAGCACAAAACTCTCGTCCGGGGTGACATTAGAACCCCCCTTCGGAATAGGTGTGTAAAATAACAATAGCAAAAATAAATTACTTTCGAGTCCTGGAAAAAACGCTCAAACATTTAAATTGAATGTGTCGAGCTTTTCTAAACATAATAATAACAGTGAACTTATATAGCGCACTTTTGTGATATTTCACCTCAAGTGCGCTTTATACTAAATTAATTAAGCTAATAAGACTAACTAACAGGGAGAAAATAAATATATGTATACAAATTAAAACTATATAAAATCATGAGAAAAAAGGTTCAGATATGGGTATAACAGTGCATGTGTACATCAACAGATTTAAAAAAAATACTAGAAGCCAAGGGTATAAAAATCCAGATGAAACGTATGAATTCACATTAACAAATTTGTTAAATCAAAGAAAAGGAAATTAGATTGAGGACAGTTAACATGTTGGTAGTTAAAAACATTAATATTCAAGTATTATAAGGAAACGATTCTGAAGATGCAAACAGTGTCAATATAACAAGTAATATTTTATGACAATGAGTATATGGTTTTCAGTAGACAGTAATGATACAAGTTAGGAGAAAACCGAAACAAAGCAAATTAAGAAAGTTTTTAAAGAAATTAAATTTTAATAAGTTACGTTTTGTATTTAGGATTTTTAAACAATTTGGTTTTAACATAACCCAAAGTACGCTTCCCTCTTGTACCAACATTTAAATACAATGTAAACGGTTTGCGTTAGTACCCCGCTACAAGGAATGTAGACATTTGAGAGTTTGAATTGCCTATTTGAACAGTTGACACGAACTATAAATTACGCGTGCATTTTGATAGATTCAAAGTGAAAAGGACCCGAGTTGTCACCGAGCGGCACCATCACGTGCAGGGACGTCCTGTGCTCCGAGTGTAGCCGCACCGGTGACTAATGGGGCTTCTATTTGGAGACTTTACGTCCCAACACGACCCCGATACAAATCCGCTCCAACTAATGGCTGTGGCCGCACAATGAATCAATTATGTCCAAATAAAAGTCATTTGTCACTCGAACTTACCTGAGTTAATGATGACAACGTGTAATCTCTACATCCCTGTCCCCCTGGTGCCTGCTCTCGGGTCGTGTCACCTTTTCCCAATGCTGTTTCATTCTTTTAGTGACGAATTGTTTATTTAATATTTAAATAATATTAATAATCTAACACACAAATAAGAAAATTAAAAAGACAGAAAATAAAAAGAACGATGGTCATGACCGAGACTCGAATTCGGAAGATGCCCGTCATAATGTGAAATCGGTTAGGTCAATAAAAATAGTAGATGGTGTTTTTAAATCATTTACATTCTTGAGATCCTTGTTTTTATAAGTATAATATTTTTTGCTAATTTTCTTCGGATAAATAAACTTATTGAAAATGTATTACCTAGTTAGTCTACAGTATGAAACAAAATATATTTACACTAATCTGACCAGGTGAAATTTGAAATGCAAATAGCGGGTAATGTCAGTAAAAGCTTTCCACCATAATTTGTCTTTTATAGAGCGACGAATTACCGCTATACTGTTTTGCAAATTCAGAAAGCTCACTATGGATTAAGCTCTCATACCCTAAAATCAAACAGAAAAAAACAGAAATAGTTTAAATAATTAAAGAAAAGTACTGTAAAAGGTAATAATAATGTTTTAATAAATTGTATAGCGCTGTTTTTTGTAAAAAATCACGTCAGGGGCTCTGTACAAATCTTTATTCATAGGCTCCATATTGTTACTCTCTAAATATAATCTATGGCATATTGATGTTTATTTACATTATCCACAGAGAAAATAAAACTTAAGTCGGACCATGTCAAGAGACCATGTCAGAATAACAGAAAAGTATATGTGAATGTGAATGAAGCAAGGTGTGTGTGCCAAGACGGAGTTGTATGGCGATCCATCCTCTCTGCCTACTCTTGCAGTGAAACGGCGTGATGGTTATTTAGTTAGTTATGTACAGAGATAATATAAAGAAGCTTACTTACCTAGCAGGTCATATTAAATAAACACAATTATTTTATTTATTTCTAGTTTGGAGAAAGATGCAGTTTCGCTCTCAGAAAACATGACGTTGGAAATATTATAGTTATAATTTTTATTGTTCAATTTTAGGGCATGAGTGCAAATTTCATAATGGGCTTTCTGAATTATAGTACAGTACAGGGATTTGATTAAAATATATATTTCTTAAAAAAAAAAAATGTACTTAACTTCATGTTTATTTAGAATATTTTATATACATTGTGCTCCACGCTAGGAGTTCACCTGTGATGTGGGGGACATTTTTCGAATTATAAGATAAAACAATTTAAAATATAAAAGAAAATAAAATTAAAATAAAAGAAAATATATAAGAAAATATAAAAGAAAATATATAAAAGAAAATATAAAAAGAACATATAAAAGAAAATATAATAAAAACAAAATAAAACCACTTTAAAACAAACGAAAAAATTATACAAATAAATATCTATATCTAAAGATAAAAAATAAGAAAAAGATTACGGTGAAAAGCTTCCAAAATGAAATATGTAATTATTGATTTATATTTAAAATTAAAACGCTACGGGGTGTTTTTGAACACACAATCCAAAACTTGATTTTTTTACTTATCCAATTATTCCTTTTCACCCATCTGGTAAAAGCGAATGTATATATATTGTTTGATAGTCATTAAGGCCTAAAAGGTAAAATTCAAGTGAAATAAAAAAACTTTAGGTTAGTATTTAAAGTTCCATAAAAGAAACACTATCTGTGACACTTCCATTGGTAATCTGTCTGTTTGATCTTCTCTGTGACCTTAATTTGAATTCTTTGTGACCTTTAGTTTGCGGCCAATATACAAAATGCTCACAAAACCCGGTAATACAGTTTTCGTGTTTCGTGTGGACTTTGTGCCGGGGACAAAGAAATGATATTGCCTCCGTGCGGCATTATTCGAATCTACCGGGTCGTTTAAAACAGATTATAGCTTTTTGTGTAATTTGCTCACTGAATAAATAATATTCAATTGGATTAGAGGGGTATTGCGTAGTGTAAGTTATTTATTCCGAAAGGTTCTTTGTTTTTCCACACTTGAGCGTCACACGACGAAGCCTTAAGTGGGAAAAGGTGGAGGTTCGTGCTTCGAACTCATTCTTACTTGATGGCCCGTTTGTTTTAGTAGTGTCGACATTGTGTTTTTGGTGAAGGCTTCCTTGATGTTAGCTTACCTCCAATAACGCAAGGCACCCGAAGAAATCTGAGTAGCCACATAATTAATACATGGCGCCATCAAGTTAATCAAACACTCGAGTCGGGTCATACTCGGAATTTAAAAAAAATATTTATCACGAAGTGTATGCCACGGCAGGGTTTAATGTCTCGTTCTATCCTCTCTGGCTACTAATGTAGTTTATTTTTTAATTTATTTTTTATACCGAACAAGAGTCCCAACTGCTCCCAACCGTCTAGAGCCAGTGAGACTATGGCATCCCCAATTTGGGTATGCTGTGAGGCTGAACGTAGTGGGGAGGGGAAAGAAATGAGGAAGGAAAAGGTGGGGAAGTACCTGGCTATTCAGATCTGGTCACCAAATACGGCTGAAGCCATTTCAAGCAACGTTTCGATTCTGAATAGTGGTCTTTCACCAGGGCGATACATAGAGTATCTACCACTCTGGAACGTGCCGCAAATATACTATATTTTATTTTATTATAATAATAAATTAATAATTATAATAAAATTTATTTGCCCACGCTGGGTTCGAGCCCGCGACCTTCGGATTCGTAGTCAAGCGTCTTACCACTCGACTATGGAGGCCATCAATGATCTATAGCACAAATAGATAAATTATTTAGTTCTTGAGCTTTCAGGAAATAATTAATACAAAGCTTTCTCCCAGAAAAGGTTACAAATCACTTTTTCTTTATTTGTATCACCGGGCGCTTGCCCTTTTGAGATCCGGCTCTCTGGGCGGCTGCCCGATCTGTCCAGGCGGTCGCCACCGCACTGAATCAAATGCGAGTCAGACGTCATAGATACAAATTAATAAATAATATTAACACGGGTGTTTACGACACAGTTTTTCTGCTTCTCTTTTTAATTCCTATCTTTTCAAAAAGTCCCACAGGTTTGTTGTTGGATCGGAAGCTGCGATAAAACACCGAATGTGTTTTGAGCTTCAGATGAATTTGGAAAAGAATGGATTGTAAACGACCAACTATGATGGAAGTGTCTATTTGTAGTTTGTGGAAATATAATGGAATCAAGGGAAAATAGGAAACCATTCACTCAACGATGTAGTTTAAGTTGAAATGCTTGATTCTTCCTACACATTTGTATTATTAACGAAACGAATCACAACAAAACACCACACTCAATTTTATATTATTTGGAGACCAAAACAACACACCGACGAACAAGCGAGAAACCAACGAGCAACACGTTTTTTCACACAAAACTCTTCTGTTCGATTGTCAATTGTTTCGAACACGGTGTTGTAAATCAAATAGTGAAACGGCGGGATAGGTAGGAACTTGGGTGAAAAAGCGTCGAGGAAAGATCGTAACAAATTACCACTTTGAAATCCAGCACTTGTGGAATTTAACTTTTTGTGTCAGACAGCTCTGGCAGTGTCAAACGCGAAGGAGCCACGTGTCTGTATCAATAAATGTCCTTCGCGACGAAGGAGACGGAAATATTAGAAGGCTGGAAATTATTTACGCCCTGACGATTCTCAACTATTATTTATTCTGTCTTACCGAGAACAGATAAGGAAAGGACAGAAAGACGAAACTTTATTTTTTAAACCACGAGATTAATCGTGTGTTAAATCTATTCGTTGAGTTCTAAAACTTTCGATCTCAGATCTAAAAAAAGTCAGCTGGTTGCATCACTTAGAAAACTAAAAAATATATCTCACGGTGCTAACTTTGTTGTTTTGCAGATGAAAAAAAGGCATCATGACATACGGTCATTTTTTTCTCATGACACTGTACAATCGCAAACGATACGTTAAGGTTCTTTAAAAATATTATTTCTACACTGTTACATCAGATATTTATACTACGGACTATGGCATCCCCCCAATTGGGGTATGTTGTTAGATTAAAACCAGGGGAGAGGTAAAGATGATGAGGAAGAGGAAGAGGAAGGTTGGAAAGTACCTGGCTATTCAGATGTGGTAACCAAACACGAAGTTAGGTGACCCTTTTAAAATTAGATTTATAGCTGCCGTTATGTATTATTCATATCAGATATTCAACAGCGTAGACATGAGATCCCTGAGGCGTATGTGCGGTAAAACCGTTATTTCACCAGATATTTCACAGTCGATCCCAGTTGGTCTGGCAGACACACCAGTCTTTACCCGTATATTAGATTAGAGTTAGCACACAGTTGAATACAGACCAGGGCATGAACGTGTCATTAGATTTGTTTTGTTTCTTCATTCCCTGCGTGCATCATTAACTATCCATTTACCTTTTACTGTAGAAGCCATTAATCATTTTCACATTTTGTAATATTTTTATTGAGGGTACGCGGTTCGTTCCTTACTTCTTGCATTATTCGTAGGCCCGTGGAGGGACCACACTTTCATCCTTGCCTTTCTGACGTACCATAATAAAAATGTGTTTAAAAACAAACAAAAAATACATGTAGACTCTACAAACAAAAGTAAGTTTTTTTATTACGTAGGTAATAATTTATTTTTATTTTTAAATATTAGAATGGATTTTTGATGCGTTTGAACTTCTACTGGTTGAATCTTCTCGTAGGGGTGTTATGAAGTTTTGGACAGAGCATTGTCCAAAGCGTCTTGGAGTTGTGGAAAAACAAATCATGGATTTTATTCTTTGATCAATTTTTTTCAAAAGTAAAAAATCGAAGAACACACAAAAACGTGACTAACCTTTCCAATTTTCAAAAACAAACCACTAATCCAAAATGGCTGATAATGCTAACATATGATAAATATATGTGTACCAACAAAAAAACTATAATCGAATGTATACAGCCCGCGAAAATTCAAAATTCACATTTTCTTTTGAACAGGCCTCGTATGTGTATGAACGAAACAGATCCGAAGTTCGAACCGCGTTCCATACTTGCTTGAAACGACCTCAAACGACGCGTGACCGTTTGGTACTAAATCGGCTTAAACACCGATCACACCAACTAGCGTGATTATTACTTGCCACTTTGAGAGCGCTACAACGTGTCTATTTATATATATATAAATATATATATATATATATATATATATATATATAAATATTATATATATATATATTTATATATATTACTATATTACTTAAATATATTTACTATTTATATATATATAAAAAATATATATATATATATATAAATAAATATATTTATATATATAAATATATATATATATATATATATATATATATATATATATATATATATATATATATATATATATATATATATATATATATATATAAATATATTTATTTATATATATATATATATAATATTTATATATATATATATATAAATAAATATATTTATATATATATATATATATATATATTTATATATATATAAATAGTAAATATATTATTATATATAATAATATATTTATATATATATACTATTTCTATATATATATATAAATATATATATATATATATATATATATATATATATATATATATATATATATATATATATATATATATATATATATATATATATATATATATATATATATATATATATATATAAATATTATATATATAAATAAATATATTTATATATATATAAATAACGTTACATATATAAATATATAATATTATTATATAATATATACATATATATAAATATTATATATATATATATATATATATATATATATATATATAAATAAATATATTTAATTATATATATATATATATATATATATATATATATATATATATATATATATATATATATATATATATATATATATATATATATGTAACGTCATTGATATTATGTATACAAATTAAAACCATTTAAAATCGTGATCGTTATCATAAATCATGAGAGAAAAAAGTTTAGGTATGGGTATAACAGTGCATGTGTACATGAAGCTAAGGGTATAAAAATCCAGATGAAACGTATGAATTCATATTAACATATTTGTCAAATCAAAGAGAAGGAAAATAGATTGAGGACAGTAAATATATTGTTCTAATATGTGCAACATAACAATTCGTATTTTTTAACCCATCTTCCGAGTGCTTAGTTTTACCTACTGATTTGTTTAGCAGGACAGAATGTCGTCGAAATTCGAAACAACAAATTATTTTTGTTTACCCTCGCCGACACTAATCTAACGCCGCCACCGAACTGGTGACAATACGCCGACCGCGAGCCGCACTCACTCACTCAATCACGCAATTAAAACACGGTTTCGTTAATTTGGGAAGCCGTGGTCACCGTAATTACTGCAGCGGAACTACGGCCGTCCAGGTGGGTCCGGCTCTCGCACGGGCGTGATAAATGATGGTCACCACAAAACAAATACTTTAGGAGCATTTCGACTCCGCGCCGGTGGTGTATCAGATGTCTGGGTTACCAAGACGTATCGCACCTCGCGAGTGGTGAATACTTATTTATGAACGTGACTGTATTTAAACACGCGGGCTGGTAGCTACCCACACTCTGACAAATAAATGCGGAATAAAAAGGAAAGCGATGCAGCCATTTTAATTGCTTTAACTGATGGCACCAAGGTGGTTCAAAAGTAAAATGATGTAACTTTTTAAAAGTAGTGATTTCAAGATGCCCATTTCAGGAGAACACAATATAAAATAAAATAATAGAAAAAGCAGTAGAATAACCCTAAATTAACATGATTAAATAAAAACAAATTTATAACTTTATTCCACTTTTTTTATTTTTGACTGGACCGGTTTCAGCCTATAACGGCCATCTTCAGACTAGTACAGGTTGTTCTTATTCTATGGCTTTTATACTAAACTAAATAGTATAAAAGCCAGAATAAAGGATGTGAAAACCGGTCCAGTCAAAATAAAAAATGTGGAATAAAGTTATAAATTTGTTTTTATTTAATCATTAAAATGAAATTCCACCATGAATTTACAGTTACAAAATTAGAAATAACTTAAATTAACAATATGTAGGGAGAGAGCCAATTTTTTTACCCAACCTATACAGATTTCGGATAAATCACTTTCTCCGGGTTTTTACGTCAAGAAAGAAAGAGACTAAAATAACCCAAATTATCACACCGCTTTAAAGTGTTGTTAGAATATTCTTCGTGTCCCGCGTCTCCGTTGACTCACGCTCACACGTTATGATACGCAAAATAAATTGCCATAACTCAACGGTTTATAAGGTTACATGTTTTACATATATTTTTCAGAAATACTGTGAACACGTGGTTATACGAATAAACAAAAACATTGTGTCGACATGTGCTATGAATGAATGTATAAATACCCTAGCCCTAGTCCTAGCCACGCCCAAGTCTAGCAGAGTCCGGCAAACCTCGTAAAAACAGAGTACAGCTCTCTCTCTCTTGTATATTATTGCTCTGAGAGAATAATATTTAAATTTATAACAAATGAACAGAGAGAAAGAGATAGACAATATAAAATAGAAGAGGCAAAACGTGAAAAAAAACTGAGCTTACAGGAAATACACCTAATATTGGACTACACGATAAATTTAATTGATTATTAAGAATATGTTTTTTATTATTTTTCATTACACATGTCAAACCACAAAGTGATTGCTTTCTGCCAAAAAATAACAAAATATTTATCTGTAACAAAAAAATAAACTTTTTTATTTTTCATTTCAGGTTCTTCTAACAGCACACGGTAAGTCTTCATGGATAATTTTTTTAAGCATATTCGTAGATTATTTTGGTATAGCAAATGCGAAAATTATTTAATACATCAAACTTTGTTAAATGACCACCAAAAGAAGTCATGAAAACACAATACAGCCCGACATACCTAACTCTGCAGTCTTCCAAAAGCTAAAGTAAAATTTTTTTTTTTAAATTTCCGCACTAGCAACCCTCACAATTGCATAGAGAACTATGTCGACCTGTACTTTTTTCTGGCTGTGGAAACATGTGAAAACCAAATTGTTTCAAGCAATTACCCACAGTTTGATACTAATAACACTGCAGGTGGCCAAATGAGGAATTAACGACAGAATAAACTGTTTTTTCATTCATTTTTTTGCTGTGTCTGCGTTAGCCACATCATCGATGCCATCAACTGCAAAGTTATCCGTGTCAAGCTGTACCGAAATTTGATTCGAAAGTCGATCGTTTTCTACAAAACTCAACTGTGATTTTTGTTTTTTTTGTGCACGAGAGTCCCAACAGCTCCCGACCGTCTGGAGTATGTTGTGAAGTTGAAGTAAGTGGTGAGGTTAAGTTGATATTGAAGAGGAAGGTTAAGAAGTACCTGGCTGTTCAGATCTGGTCACAAAACACGGCTAAAGCCAACCCGAGTAACGTTTTGATTCTGAATGGTGGTCTTTCACCGGGCCGATACTTAGTATATCTACCACTCTGAAACGTGCCGCAAATATACTTTATATTTTATTTATATGAATTAAATATGAAATAACACATATTGTTTGAATAAAACGTATTTGCCGGGATTTGAACCCGTGACCTCTGAATTCGTAGTGGAGCATCTTAACCACTCAACCACGGAGGCTGCCAAACAGTTTTCTGTTTGTTCAATTGAACAAAGAAATGAGTTAGATAGGTACCTACCTAACTACTTCTATTCAATTCTATTCAATTTCTTAACATTCAGTTACTCGCATTGTTGCCTTAAGCTTATTTATTGATATTTATTTTCACAACTTACTAATTAGGCTCTTTTTTAACCTTAAAAAAAAGAAAAGATTAATAAAAAAAAACATAAAGACTTTATGACTCACTTCATCGGTAAACTAACCGATGCAATAGGTAGTTACCAATATAACTCTTTTTTTGTGAATCATCTATTCAACAGCGCTCACCAAGCTAGCCACTAACTGTTTACTATTAACGAAACTACCGAGCGAAAGCGCTTATACTAGCCACGTTAAGGCATTAAAACGTTGCTCGAGATGGTGATAGCCGGATATAGTGACTAGATCTTAACAGCCAGGTACTTCTTAATCTTCCTCTTCGCTATTCTCCTTTCTAATGTTCCAGCTAGTGATGCCATAGTCCCACTTGCTCTTGATATTTGGGAGCAGACGTGAATACCGCAACTCTTGCATGACAAAAGAGACAAAAAAAAATAATATTGAACCTATGTCTTAGTAGATTCTGATGGATACGGAAAACTCTTGTTACTGATGAAAAGCCTTGCAACAGTTACACACATACTCCTTGCTCCATTCACATTCATGCGTCGCCTCATGTATACTCTCGTCCTGACTGTCAACGTGAGGCCGTATTATAATATAAACTACCTGGTGATACAGATCCCGCCCCAATCCCCCCCTCCTCCTCCCCGCCACTATCAATGCGCGTACTTCGTTCTGGATGTAATTAATGATTTACACCTCTACTTCTGGACTGAGCGGACACGCGTAAGCGGTCAGTTGAAAAGAAAACTCAAGATATACGGCCTCTGAAGATGGGCAATGAAACTTGTGCGAAACGTCAGGAGTTAAAAGTCTTTCTAAGGACTACATTACACGAGTTCATTGAAAAAATCATTTTGAGTCTTACACCCGTGAAAACCTTAATCATTACATATATATATATGTGTGTTATAGGTGAACGTTGAAATATATATATATATATATATACTAAGAAGTAATAAATAAAAAGAAGTAATCTTCCCAACAAACCTTCCATTGAGATGCTTGGTGTAACCTTAAGTGACCAGTTAAGGCACCGGGGCTCCATCGAAGCCAGAGTATAGTTAGCCTCTCAGAAGTTCGGCGTGTTGTACAGGGCCCGTAGATACTTCAATAGTACACAACTGCTGACCTTGTACAAATCGCAAGTACGCCCCACTGTTGAATTTGGCAGCCACCTCTGGTCTGGGCCCCTAAATACCTGAAAAAAACCCTTGACTCTGTGCAGAAACGGGCGGCCCGTTTGATACATTCTCCTATCTTAACAAACGGATTGCAAACTTTGGAGCACAGACGTCAGGTGGGAATGCTGTCCTTGTTCTACAGGTATTTCAATGGAAGATGCTCCGAGGAACTTGCGTCATTGATCCCTTCGGCACCGGTGCATAGTCGGGAAACTCGCCAAACGCACGCCCAACATTTGTACACGGTTGACATTCAATGCATAAGAACGGGTCGCTTTTACGACTCGTTCTTATGTTCAACAGCTCGGCTTTGGAACGATTTGCCGGCCTCTGTGTTTCCTCCCTCCTTCAACATGGGCCTCTTCAAGACCCAAGTTCACTCCTTCCTTTCCTCAAAAAACCCTCCACACAGCATCCCCAAAGATGACATAGGCCCTGAGGGAAATTGTTTTACTCAAGGCCTCCTGTGTGGAGTTATTGTAAAAAAAAAAAAAACTTTAAGTACATAGAGTGGTACCTATCCAAGGCAGTGTAGTCGGTTTTTGATGATTTTTGCCGGACTCGACAGACCTGGGCTTGGCTAGGACTAGGGTTAGGGTATTTATACATCTATTCATAGCACATGTCGACATAATGTTTTTGTTTATTCGTAAAACCACTTTTTCACAGTATTGTTATCAACAAAAATATAGCGTATAACCTAAAAAACCCTTAAGTTGTGTCCAATTTAGTCGCAAAACAAAAAATGTGGGCAGAGTCCCCGGAGACGCGGGAGATCAAGATCATCCTTGCAATACATAAAAGCTGTGTGATATTTTTGCTGTCTCTTTCTCCCTCATGGTGTACGACGTAAAAGCCCGGAGAAAGTGATTTATCGCATGTTTGTATAGGTTGGGTAAAAAGAATTAGCTCTCTCTCCATACATTTTTACTCCAAGTATATATATAAATATATATATATATAAATAAATATATATATAGCAACGTTCACCACATCAAACCTGCTGTAATGAATAATTCGTTGCCGAGCAAACTTCGGCCAACTTCCCATTCTTATTGCGGCGAAGATTCGATTCATTAAACCCCATAACAGTACCCCATTCCTTAAAACTTAAAGACGTACGTCTCCGAGTTACTTCCATCAATTCTACTACATCACGAAAAGCCTATTCTAACCAGCAATTGCGCACAGGGTGGTTGAAAGCTCGCAAATTATGTCTCGATTGTCAAAATACCTTCCACTTTTGGGTACAAAATTTATCAAAGTCACTAAAGAAGTAAACCGATATAAATGTATGCCCAAAGTAAGGGTGATTGAGCTTTCTTCAGACACACCCAACACACTTCTATCAGGCTATCTCTTCAATAAGTATTACCAATTAGCATCGTCCAGATAGCGCAAGGCCCGTATCGAATGAGCTAGATAAATGCGAACAAGTGTCAAGCAAAATTTGAACATTTGTGAAAAGGCCCAAATATATTATGAGAGTCACAATTGATTTCATTAACTTTGTTTTGCCCTTTTGACTGCTGAATTAGTTATTTGAAACTTTCTGGATGAAGCTATGAAATAACATTTATTCTGCGGGTAGTATAACATACGAGTATTTGAGGACCTCTTTGACGCTCGCTTACGAATTCAAAGATTGCGGGTGTAATTCCGGCGTCCGCAAATAGATTTTAATTAATTATTATGTGTCATAACACATTTGATTCGTATGAAATAATATAAAGTATATTTGCGGCACGTCCCAGAGTGGTGGATACTTTCAAGGTCTTGGGTTCAAACCCGGCGTGCGGCGATAACTTGTATTAAATTGTGAGTTAAATGTGTCTAACACCTTTAATTAAAAATAATGAAAGGTATATTTGCGGCACGTTCCAGAGTGGTAGATACTCTAAGTATCGCCCCAGTGAAAGACCACCACTCAGAATCGAAACGTTGTTTGAAATAGCTTCCCAACCTTTACCTTCCCCATCTTCTTCCCCTTGCAATACCGCACAAGAGTCCCAACTGCTCCCAACCTTCTAGAGCCAATGAGACTATGGCAACCCCAATTGGGTATGTTGTGAGGCTGAAGGTAGTGGGGGGGAAGGAGATGGGAATGAGGAAGGTTGTGAAATACCTCGCTATTCAGATTTAGTCACCAAAAACAGCAAACAACGGTTTTTATTCTGAACGGTGCTTTTTCACCAGGGCGATACTCAGAGTATCTACCACTCTTGAACGTGCTGCAAAAACACGTTTAATTATTTTTAAATGAATTAAATTTATAGTGACACATATTAATTGAATAAAACTCGCGACCTTTAGATTTGTAATCGAGCGTCTTACCACTCGACGATGGAAGCCGTCAATGTATGCCAGAAGAGTAGTTTATTAGTTTAAAAAATAACTCAACGTAAACTCCTGAGCACACTGTGACACCGACGATTACACGCTGTAGTACAGGCTACGGGCCCGCTATTACAAGGCCCAAGTTTCGCCGGCTCGGGAAGTTGCAGCGCGATTCCCTCTCCCGCCTCCGCCCTCCCCCGCCCCTCCCCGCCGCGGAGCGACTCGTATTATTAATTCCCAATAACGGGGTTGCTGGAAACAATAGCGGAAGTGCCGCCATCTTGCCGGAACACTAGCGCCACAATGCGAGAATTCCGCCGACTTGGCGCAATTTAGAATGCAGGTTTGCATATCGATCATAATGACGATTGCCGTGGTTTTCTCGGCCGCTTTGACTTCTCGGCTGTCTCTGGTCGTCTACTGATTTATTTTGCCAGCTACCTGATAATAAATTCATTTAAAATTTACTGTTACGTTCTAAAACTACAAAATACCTTTTCTCAGTTTACCCATTTGATCTTGCTTATTAAAATTAAATCTTAAATTATTTCTTTTGGTAATTCATTTATTTACTCCCGTTAAAAGCTTTTACACAAATTTTTTACTTTTTTTGCAGTGCAAAAAATATGGTAAAAGAAAATAAAAAAGAAATACTGAATAACAAGTACAAAAATACTAATATAGCAGCCCTCTTCTATTTTGACAAATAAACGTACATATCTATATTATTTTAAGCTCCGTGGCTGATGATGGAAATGACGTTTTTTAACCTAAAAATGGTATCTGTGCAAATTGCATGATGCCGATGCTTAGTTTTAGAGTTTTTCCTGCTTCTTAAAACAGGTCTTGGGTTTTTATATTAACCTCTAAGTACCTGAAACTAAAAATCGAACGTGCGATCCTAAGTGGGGTGACGTAGTTACCCCAATTTATTTTGCTTATTAAAGCGATTTCACGACTAAATTTCAGGTAATTTGTTTTAAAAACATATATATTTTACGTGAATACCGTACAAAAGTCTCAACTGCTCCCAACCGTCTAGAGCCAGTAAGACTATGGCATCCCCAAAAGGGGTATGTTGTGAGGCTGAAGGTTGTGGGGAGAGGAAGAAGATGGGAAAGAGGAAGGTTGGGAAGTACCTGTTCGGGGTTGCATCAGATGCATGTTAAAGGAGTCATATTACTTTAGATTTGTAGATAAGTTGATGAAAGCTCTTTAAAAGCTAAAAAATGTGGAAAAAATTGGAATTAACGAAACATAAATCATTGCGTTCATTGGCCATTTCGTTTTAATGGAACATCATTTTAAGTCAAAACTTTTTTTACTTCTAAAAATAGTTATACATTGATCTGCTGTACATTTAGAAAAAAATGAATCATAATTAAATAGTAAAACGTTTTTATAATATTTTACTGGGAGTAGAATCCTAAATATTCATATGCATAAATAAATTACCCTGGATAAGGAATTCCTAGATAAAATAAATATTTTAAGCCCAATAAATTAGACATGTTACATTGATGCTAATAATAATTGTCTGATTTGTACCTTGTCAAAGTATCTTTACGAAAAAAGGTTAACAAATCTAAAAAACCTCTGTTTAAACTTTTTTTTTATGTAGGTACATACAAAAACGTTTTATGTTTTTGCCCACGTGAAGAGTCAGAATAACAGAAGAGTATGTATGATACGATGTATGAATGTAAACGAAGCAAGGAGAGTGTGCCGAGACAAATTTGTATGGCTGTCAGTGTAGCTAGTTAGTAGTTAGTGTTTTAAAATAGTAAACATGATTGCATTATGCACCTATCTGTGTCATGAACTATATCGTATTCGTCATAATTAATTCATTTACGATTCTGACCTAAGTCGTTTAGGATTTTGAAAATATTTGCTCAATTTCGCCTCTAGTGTTTTTAAATTAATTTTCTCCAAGGTTTTAGCTTTTAAGGGAAGCTTTTCTTTCTTTGGTGTATTATTATACGTTATTTGGTTTTTCGCTATTCTTTCTGCTTGCATTGCAGTATGAAAATGTTAGTTTCACAAAAAAATTACCCGTAGCACTACTTTCTTATATCAACCCAGAAACTAGTGTTATATCATACCAGCCAGTGGTTTAACTAA
>JAGWCC010001665.1:0-15989 GCA_022651775.1 Drusus annulatus
TAAATCATATTTATTAGTAAAACAACAAAAAAGTACATTCATTTTTTGTATGATAAATAACATTTATCATTTTTCTCTATCAGACATGGCTAAACAATTAACAGATAAAGAAATACAAAAGTTGTTAGAAGATGAACCAGGAAGATTGTGATAGCGATTTGGACTTTGAATTGTGTGATACCGATAATTCTGAAGTTGATGACAATGTAGAAGTAGAGTCGGATGTTGAAAACTTAAATTCGTATGATTCTGATAACAGTGAAAATGATGAAAAGGTTCAAAAAGACGCCAATTTGACTTACAAATCCAAATCAAGCATTATTTGGAGTTTTAATCCTTGCATCAACACAAGGACAAGAGCTCACAACATTGTTTTTTTCTTCTACGGGCCTCAGAGAAGAAGCAAGAAATATTATTTCAATAATGGATGCCTTTAATTTGTATTTATACTCACACCAATCAATTTTGCCAACACAGTTCTGACAATTCCATAACAAAATCCGAAATAGAAGCATTTCTAGGAACTCTACTAGCATCTGGGAAATGTAATGGCCAAAGGCTTGCGCTAAAAGAGGTATGGACAACAAATCTCCTTTTCAAAATGTTTTTTCTGTGTGTCTTTGTCGGGGGATAGATTTATCAAATATTTCAAAATACGTTTCGACGATAAAAATACCAGGAAATTAAGAATCGACCTTACTGGTGACAAATTTGAGCCAATACGCTCTGTATACAATAAGTTCAACGCTGCCTGCCTAAAATATTTTTCTCCTGTGATTTACGTCACGGTGGGTGAAAGGTTATCAACATTCCGGGGGAGATGTCCGTTCCGAGCTTACATGAAAAGTAAGCCCTATTAAATTTGATTTACTTTAAATTTAAAGAAAAAATCTAATTTGTCAACGTAATATTATTTTTCAAAAAATAATATTTGCAAGGGTTATTGATATTACGAAATATCCGTTGTAACGGTAAAAATGCTTTCGTTGTAAATTTATTCAAATGTTTGTAAGTTTCATTGAAAAATATAAAACCACATTATATTCTGTAATTGTAATAATTTTTTTCGTTTAAAAATATATCTCGAAATGTTTAAAAAGCACTGGCGGGTCTTCGCTTATCGGCCTGTTGGCGGATTTCAGCCGCATTCCTCGCTTGGCCGGCCGGCGAGCTGTACGCCCCACGTCACTTGCCACGATATATGTTTTATGATTTATACGAATATATGTGGGGGTCTTTCGACACCCCCTTGGTATAGCGTGTTTTTTTTGGATGCTTAGTAAGGGAAAGGTTAACAATGAGTCAAGCGTGCTTTGCTTACTGACAAAGGCCGTCAAGATTCTTTCGAACAAAGTAAATCAATTTAACGTAGTTATGCAGAAAGCGTCCAACCCACAATTTGCTAAAAATCGATTTTCACATGTTTCCCTATAGATAAATACAAAATTTCTATCTGCTGATAACGTCAAAGCTCTAAATGCAATAGATTTTTAGTAATTTATTTTTTGACAACGCAAATTGCAGATATTTTACTAAAATTGAAGTTTGGAAACATTGAAATGCAGAGTAACATAGAAAATACTTTTTTTTTTTAAATACATACAATGATAGATTATAAGTTACCTATTTATAATAATTCAAACAAAGAAAAAACACTGATATTCACTTTACAAATGCCGATTACGAATATTAAAGGCTGATTCACACCAACGTCCGGATTCGCTCAGTGCCGATATTGTTCCGCAAGAGAACTTATTGATATGGTATGAATATCGATCAAGGAGTATGTGCCAAGACAAAGTTTTGTGGCAGTATATCCTTCTGCCCACCTTGGTGATATTTAACTACTTATTTAGTTAAATAATTATTTTGAAGTGTAAAAATACTTACAACGCAGATTTTTTTTTTTTAAACCTTTTTTTTATCACCAAATAATAAATAATTAATAAAAATATTATTTAGTGATAAAAAAATGGTTTTTGTTTAAAAAAAAAAAAAATCTGCGATTTTAGTATTTTTACAATTCAAAATAATTATATGACTACCTAAGTAGTTAAATATCACAAGGGTGGGCAGAAGGATATACTGCCACAAAACTTTGTCTTGGCACATACTCCTTGATCGATATTCATACCATATACCGACAGAACTTATCGATGAATACAATTCGACCCTTTTGAATCTAATGAATAAATATGCTCCAATCACCTCGAAAAGTCGGAAAGTTCGGAAGTCTGATGGCTGGTTTGACGAAGAGTGTCGGAGCCAGAAGAGGCTGATGCGAAGACAAGAGAGGTCATACAGAAAGAACTCAGATGTAACTCCCAGAGACGAGTGAATTAAGTGAGTATTGAAGCAAAATAAGTGCTAAGAGATCCGAATATTGGATCAACAAAATCGACTCTGAGCGGAAAAATCCACGACGTCTCTGGAACTCAGTGAAAACTATCATCGCTGATACAATTGTGCAAAATACTATAGACATTACTCCTGAGGCCTTTTCTAGATTTTTTAGTGACAAAATAGACTCTATACGCGCTTCCACATCTTTTGCTCCTCCACCAATATTCACAGCAAATTCCAAGGGAACTCTGTCATCTTTTAAACCCACGCTAGACCTAGCTGCTAGCTAGCTACCTAGATACGAGGCTAGCTAGACGAGGAAGTCGACGTGCTTAACGATAAGTGCTGTTTTCTGGTTCCGCAAGCCTGGTTCCGCTAAACAAGTAGACACAAGAGGTCGAAAGGTGAATCTGTGCATTGGCAGAGTGAGGCCTACGCGTACCAGAGGTGTGCGCGAGGTTTGTCGCTGCTGGCAACCAGCCCGCCGATAATCCACATCGCGAAAGACTGCTGTTCTCAAGGCAAGCTAACAATCGAGTTTCTTTCAGATTCTCGCCCCCCCGACCGCTGCAGACCATCACGCTATGCCATCCCCCCTACGAATGAGACTACCGAGACTGAAGGGCACCAAGAACGCGTTCCCTTCAGACGGCATCATCTATTTCCCGCAGGGAGTCACCTCGGTAAGAATGGACCCGCGCACCAACAAGCCCGTGTTCACATATAAACCAGCTGCCTCCCAAGAAGTAGCGGTTGGACCCGGAACGTCCAACAAAACGGTGCCCATGGAGGCTGAGTGGCAGAGAGTTCCGGCATCGAAACGTCCGCACTCCCCACTAACACCGACCTTCGAGCTTGTTCAGAGGAACAAGTTCGAAGTCCTCCCGGAGGTAGGCAACGACAATTCCGTCGCTCCACCGCCTCTCAAGCGCCTGGCACCCACTTCACGTCCCGTGCCTTCAACTTCCAGAGCTGCGCCCAAGACACGGCCCGCTCCTACAGCACCGCGCAGAGATCCCAGAGACACAGCAGCCGTTGAGACAGGCAAACCAAGCACCAGGGTGCCGCCTGTGGTCATGTCCATATACAGCATGACCCACGAGATTACCGCCGAGGTGAAGCGCCACATCGGCACCGCACCCTTTAATTTCCGGTACAACCGGGGAGGGACCATCAGCATGATGTTGCGCTCGGTCGAGGCGCACCGTGCGCTCACTACCGCGTTCCGAGGTGAGGAAAAGTCCTTCCACACCGGCAGAAGCAAAAAAGACAAAAAAGACCGTCATCAGAGGGCTGCCGAAGATGCCCACTGCTACCATCCTCGAAGATCTCGAGGCCCAAGGCTTCCCAGCAAACGTCGTGGTCGAGATGACCACGCCGGGCACTGAGTACCCGCTATACCTCGCCCACTTTGGTCAGCAGACCAACATGGGCCACCCTCGCTGCCGTCAGATACTTGTGCTACTGCAAGGTATCGATGAAAACCACCGCAGCAACCACCTGCAGCACGGAACTCAGTGCCACCGATGCCAGAACTTCGGGCACGGGTCCAGGAACTGCGCACACGTCGCTCGCTGCGTCAAGTGCGAGGGAGCGCACGCCACGGCTGACTGCACCAAGATCGACCGCGAAGCGCCCGCCAAGTGCTGCAATTGTGTCTGCAAACTGATAAATTACAGTCGGTTTTCAACGCCGCAGCAAGACTGATCACTGGGGTACCCAAGTTTTCGCACATTTCTGAACACCTCCGAAATCTTCACTGGCTGAAGTGTCCTGGGAGGATTCAGTACAAGTTATGTTGGTTGGTGTTTAAAGCTATGAACGAAATGGCCCCACCCTATTGATAGGTGACGACTTACTACCCGTCTAACCCATCGGGTATTCTCGCGTAACATATCTTTAAATTATTACATTTGCCTATTATTTAGGTAATATCTCATGTAATCAAAAATACTTACAAAACCTCCGCAGCTAGCTCACTCGGAGAGTTGTAATCGTGTTTTCAGTTCGTTTTAGGTAGACTAGAGAAAACCCGCTTATTTAGAATAAGGGAATGACATACAAAAATAATAATATAGAAATAAAACTAGTTCTCTTTTGCTTTTAAAATGGCTTTCCGTAGAAAGTTTATATTTATACAATTGATTCTACGCTCTAGGAAAAGCTTATAACCTTCTTTGTGGACTCAGCTAGAATTTACATTACTGAATTAAGTGGTATTGTATCAAAAATAGATTAACCTAAGACTCTAAACGAAATTATAAAACATGAACGATACCCCTGGCCCATACATGGCCCTCTGGATACGCTGGATATGCGACATCTGCAATTCGGAAACGAGCAAGACACTCGATCTGCAAGCTCGTCCACCCAGGCAGGAAGCAGTAATAATCACTGAATTGATTACTTAAATAAGATTGAGTTTATATTAAACTATACTTTCATAGATTATGTAAACAAATGATTTGAATCCAAATTCCAACCAACACTGAAATTAGCAGGTCAGACACGACCTTCTCGCTCGATGCTCTCCTCCAGAAGAAAAGGTACTGGCCTCTCCCGAGATTATTGGTAGTCCCCGTATGTGATAAGGACCGCCTTTTAGACATTACCAGAGTTGCCAGTAGATGTAAAGAAAATAAAAATTGGGTAATCACCGTAAGAATTATCGGGGTTTAAAGTTTACAATCATGAAAATATCGTTTCATAACACTATATCTCTGAGCTGTGCGTTCCAGAAAATACTGTTCTGAGGCAGGCAACTCTTCGATCGGCGACATCATCTGCTATCGGAAGGTTGAAGGAACCTAAACGCAATCCGAACACTAAGTTTGGTGACCGTGCATTTGGAGTATCCGGCCCTAAGGCTTGGAATAAACTTCCTATGGAATTGAGATGCACAACAAGCCCGACAGAATTTAGATCCAAACTAAAGACTCACTTTTTCAGGCACTCATTTCCATAAATTTTCCATTCTGCTTATACTGACAAATGCTTCTTTTAAAATTACTTAGGTCATTACTTTTAAGTCACTCCAGTTATAGGTTTTGGTTGTAATCACTGGCGTTGAAGATGCTGATCGAGGAGTTGCTTGTCTCGTATCAGTATCGCTTGGAATGCACAGTTCCGACAAGTGTGGCGGTGCCATGCCATGTTTTGCTTTAAAAATCATCCAGCATGATTTGAATTGGATACGTTTAGGACATTTAGGCCTGTGAAGGTTCTTAAGATGTTGCGATATATGGGAGAACTTAGAAACGCCGGTTGTCGGCCTTGCTGTGGCGTTCAAGACTGACTGAAGTCTGTCAGTGTGGTCGAGTTGTGACGCAACGTATGAGCTTACCAACATCTGGATTTAATTTGACGCAGGTTAAAGAGACCTGCGCTTACTTTTTTCGTTATCTGGGATCTGAGTGAAAGATCTGCATTTAGATAAACACCTAAGAGTTTCACGCCATTTCTAGAGACGATGTCACAACTAATGTAATATACTACTTGATATAACATACTCATGTATTTTATATAGTTCTTGCAGGCTATTTTTAATTTGTTACTTAGTATAATTTTCATAGTTTCCGGCAGCGCATTGTAAAAATTCATCTCTTTATAGAGTAAACTGTTTTGTTTATTGGATTTATTCTTTCTGGTAGTCTGATTTCTTTGCATTTCCTTGTACTATGTCTCTGAATATCCACGTTGTAAATAATTTGGTAATAAGTTTTACTTTTATTGTATGTGTAAATATTAATGTTTTTAATGTTAGCATCTATTTCACTGTTAGCCAATTTAGTTCGTCTGACATTTTTAAATGTCTGTAAATATTAATGTTTTTAATGTTAGCATTTATTTCACTGTTAGTTGCAAGCTATAAGTCCTTATTTGTAAGTCACTGGTTGAAAATATTAGGTGTAAGCCATTAGTAATAAATCTTAACTGTAAGTTATTAGTTATAAGCTTAAGTGATAAATTAAAGGTTAGATAAATTAATTTGTAAAGCGCCCTTGAGGTGATTTTCCCACAAAAACGGCGCTATAAAAGTTATCCATTTATTATTATCAATAAGCTCTCTTGCGGAACAATATCGGCACTGAGCGAATCCGGACGTTGGTGTGAATCAACCTTAATGCTTTTATATTGTCATTATTTTCAAACACCTTTTTCTCGGTTCTTTTTGAGGTTGGATGCTTTCTGCATAACTACGTCCAATTGTCCATTGAATTAAGTGAGTTAAAATATGCATATTTTCATGTTCCGCCTGAAGACCACGGAAGAGCTAATAATATCTTCTTTTTGAAAAAGCCTGTGTATCGGACGTGATACAAACCTCTCGCCTAATTTTAATTTATTTTACATATTCATATTTTTTGCCCGTACGGACGATGTAGCCTCTAGGTGCATGGAAAGGAAGTGAGCGATCCTGCGCGAACAGCCCTCACCTCTCCTTTTATGTCACCGGATGACGCTATTTCGTTCATACGTGTAGCTGTAATACTAGGTTAAGACACTATAAAGCTGCAAAGGCCGACGTGTAGGCCCTTGCAGCCCCCCTGTATAACTTGTATATTTTTTCATTTGCACAATAAAAATGCAGGCGAGCTGCAGGGAGGTTTAATCGGAGGAGGAAGAGGCAGGCTAGAACCTAATTTTTCGTGTTCGGTGATGCAAAATTATTCACGCCCTCAGCGGCCCGCGGAAAACTACGCGGGGCAAACAAAGGCTACCCTCTGGCGGTGGCGGCACGGTACCGCTGAGGAGTTAAAGATAAAATCGTTCATCCCCTGAAATTGTCTTCGCTCACCCTTCGCCTGCATCACCGGACTCGTCTGCCTCTCCGCCTTCGCCGCCCACTGCCTCGCCTGCCCCTCTGACTGAGAAACTGGGACTTTTCACTTATTGGACCTTCTCCCCTGCCATTCAAGCGGACGGACCAGCAGCGCACACAGCACTAGAAGCGGACCGGCGGCACTGAGGCCCTTCCTTATCCTTCGCCCTGCTTAAACAAATACACAAAGGTCGAACTGGAACACGAAGCGGACGACCCTGCCTACTCCCGTTCTCTACAAAGACACGGACGCGTGTTTACAGAACGCGTCCTGTACAGCCTGGGTTAGACTATACAGTGGAGAAAATAATCACAAAGCATGAACGGTATGCTTCATTCAAAATAGGCATTCCGGAAAACTGTTACAAATTTTTCCTGGACCCTGAAAACTTGGCCTTCAATGAGTGGTCATTTCGGAGACTGGCCCCAAACTTAGACCAATAACACAGCCAAAAAAACGGGCATTAGTGGAAGTTAACAAAACGTTTGTAGCCTGAATAATAAAATAAACAATTTTATTATGTACATTATTTGCCAGAAACCATTTCTGGTTGCTCTTACTGAGACGTGGTTAGCCTTGAGGAAGGATACAGGCAGGCAGGGTGGAGGAACTCTCCTGGTGCTCCGTGCTAACAGCTTCTCACACGCAGAAAGGCTGAACTCCATGGAAACTGTCGGGGAAGACTTAATGGTGAAAGTGTCACACAGAAATGTTATTATATATATAAGGGCAAGGGCACAGCAACCGAATACAAAGGCAAAGCACTTGCCAAAATAGAAGTTATTTAGAAGATTACTTATTTACGGATGATCCTTGAAATTTTTCGAGGACAATACTGAAAAGATGTGAGGAAGGACAATTAATTTACTGCTATTTTTATGACCTTTACACAGGCAAAAGAGTAGTTTTATCTTGGGTCTCTACAGAATCGTCTATAGTAAATTAGTTGCCTATCGCTTTGTAGAAAATTTGCGTTAGATTAACGTGTTTATTAAGATGAAACCATGATTTCAAGGAGAAAAATAATCATAGTGATGGTGAACAGAAATCTGAATTATTTAATTGCAGAGTAAGTAAAAATATCTCGTTAACATGTTGAACGCCAAGTGAAAAATCACAATTTAAAAAAATAACGTTATTATATGCAAAAATTCAACAAGCTGAATAAGTATAGAAATAAAATATTTTTTAAATCGAAACACAAATTTTTGAAATAATGGCTAATTTATTTCTGCACTGACGTGTGACCTCCACGGCCCAAACGTAATAAATTTGTACTGTGGCGCCGCACAGTTGGTAATTTTGTCAATCTAGCTTAACTTTATTATAAAATCCAATGTTTTTTTAACGGTTTTGTTTTAATTTATTTAGCTAAATAAGTGTCTAATCTATATAGAATTTCAAAAATTTTGCCTTTACTAGCTGCCGGCAAAGTGTGGCAACGTCGCAAATACATAACATCTCAAAACGCGAACGAGCATTTTTATGTTAGTCGAGTTTGGATCTTTCCCCGAGTGGGACGTGTGGCGTTTCATAGTGATAATTCAACGATAAAAAAGTGTTTTTTGGAATCTTCATGATGGAATCTATGAATCCAGGTAATTAGTTTCAAAATTAAATATGTGATTCGGTAAGATAAAAAACATTGAAAAAATGAATATTCAACACGTATTTTTTCTTAAACTTTATATTTCAACGAGACTTTTAAAAATGTATCCCAATGTATCCAGCCTAATTTTATCTTTTTTGAAATCAATGGATATTGATGTTTCAAATAAAGTTTACTTTCATTCAATATTATTGTATATTATAGCAACTTTTAAAATTTTTCAGCAGCAAGGCAAATTTTGATAAAAAGATTGATATTTAACCAATGGCGGGGTTCCATCAAAGGTGATCGCATTAAGGACATGTTTGCTTTTATTCTTCAATATTATGATGTTATAGACCATAAAAAAGATGATTTTCGAGATTTGCAAGTTCAGGTCAGTGCGATTTGTTCTAAAATAAATAATAAATGGAATATTTGTAATAAAAACACCAGAAAATTTGAAGAGCGATACAAAGAATGGCTCGATTGTGAAATAACATTACCTCACGGGTTTTACAAGAATATTCCGTCGAATAGCTCATCATCATTATCAGTACCTACATCCATCGTCCGCCAAGGTCCCGGGCGTCCAAAGAAGTTATTTGAGGACTGCACATCAATAGTAAAAAAACGAAAAGCGAAGGAATTAACGGAAATTAAAACACCGAGTGAAATAGCCCTTGCTGCCGAAATATTATTGCGAGCCTCTGGAAAAAGAGACGCTGCAAATTTAGTGAAGGAACTCACCTTTGCTTCGCCTAGAAGAGCTACAATTATTAAAAAAAGTAGAAAAAGTGCAGGCAATGTTCAAGCTACCTTGACCGCGGAAGATGGCCTGGCAATTATGGTTAATGTGAAATTAAGTTCCACGCAATACAAAAATCTCCACTACCATATGAAAAATGGTGGTCCTACTTCTTTACCACCATATCATTTAATAAAAAAAGCTAAACAACTGTGTTATCCACCGGAAGATTCAATTTTAGTAACGGACGTATCTGCGGAAATAAAGTTACAGGAGCTACTAGATATAACAACTAATCGAATTTGCACTGTACAAGCTGAGGTTTTTAATTCGATGTTTCATGTTAAGTCAGAAACTTTTCGTTTAATAACTAAATGGGGGTGTGACGGAAGTTCCGGTCAAAGCAGATATAAACAAAAACTAGATGATGATGACTATAGTGACGAAAATCTGTTTTCTTTATCGCTTGTGCCGGTACGGCTTGTGAAGGTCTCCAATAATGCTATTATTTGGCAAAATCCAAGACCGTCTTCAACAAGATATTGCCGACTAATTAAATTCATCTATAAGAAAGAAACGAAAGAACTTATTAAGGCAGAATCTGAGAAGATTAAAGAACAAATAAAACAATTGACTCCGTCGAAAATAAATATATGTGGCAAGGAATATGAGATACAAGCTTCTATTTACAATGGTGGATGGAAAAATATGTAGCAATTTATCACAATATGACTCGTCACAAAAATGCTACATTTGTGGTGCTACTACCAAGCAAATGAATATCGAGAAGGCTTTGCAAAAACATAGTCCCGATGAAGATGTATATTCATTTGGAATATCCCCACTTCATTCGTGGATTCGTTTATATGAATGTCTTATTCACATCTCATATAAACTAAACATTAAAAAATGGCAGGCAAGAACATTGGAAGATAAAAATGATGTCGCCATTCGAAAAAAATACATCCAGAATAGGTTCAGATCAGAAATTGGCCTATTGATAGATATGCCGAAACAAGGAACTGGTAATACAAATGACGGAAACACAGCAAGACGTTTTTTTAGAAATACTGCGCTTACTGCCGACATTACGGGAATAAATATACAATTAATTCACCATGTCCGTGTTATTTTAGAGGCTCTGTCAAGTGATTTCGAAATCGATGCAGAGAAATTTTCACATTATGCCAGAGAAACAAAAGACCTCTACTTAAAAAATTACTCGTGGTATCACATGCCCGCCAGTGTGCACAAAATTTTGTATCACGCGAAAGAAATAATACAAACATGCAATTTGCCACTAGGGCAACTCTCAGAAGAAGCTCAAGAAGCCTGCAACAAAGAGTACAGAAGGTTTAGAGAGTACTTCAGCAGAATCATCAAGAGCAAATACAAATAGAGATGTACTGAATAGGTTTTTCGATCCAGTCATTTCTAGCAGACAATTACCTCGTCCGAGAAAGAATAATTCGATCCCACCTGACACTTTAAATTTTCTCAAATGTCCAGAACCATCTTCTCAGCTCAACCCGATGATAAACAATGATAGTGACGATGATAGTGATGATTGTGACTCGAGTGACTAAAACAGTAGCGTAAATTGTACGTGTTTTTCCAAATAAATTATTGAGTAAGTTTTTCCCCAATCATAATATTATCATATTTGCCCTAAGTATGGAAATGACAAAAAAACATGTCAAATGACGTCATTTATATTTATATTTAATTATTTTTCCCATACAATAATCAATTATGTTGTCTCAAAAACATAAAAAAATAATAAAGTAAAGCTAGATGATCAAAATTAGCAACTGTGCGCCGCGAAGTTCAGGGAGCCAGCCACACTACAATCTTAATAGTGATGGAGATGTTTGGTAAGATAGTAATGTGTGCGTTTTATCAAGTTGCTCCGTGTGTACTCATTTTTTTATTTTATTATAGATAAAGATAAAACTTTTAATAATGTTTTCTGATGTCTTTGAAGCGATGCAAGATGAAATTGAGGTTGTAAAAGATTTGTAATCATGATTTATAAAAAAAAACAACTTTCTTCATCAAACAGTGATACTACCTATGAATCACTTGTGTTTAGGCAAAAAAAAAAAAAAACGGCTACGCATCTTATCGGAGAGTAAAGATGAAGTATATTCATCGACATCTGGATGTACTAACAATTGGGGAGCACCTTTGGAACGGCAAACAACTGTTATCTCTTTCACGGTATTTCCAGGTATAAAGCCATTGAATTTAAATAACACTTTGAAGAAATCCAAAACCTCGGGACATTTTTGAAAAAAAAAAATTCTCAAAGAATTCTACAATCACAAAACATTTAGTGATTCTACTGACCAGCTATATAAGCCAAATAATGGTAAGCGAATCGAGTATTCTGCGAAATTTCATCATCAAAAGAACATCTAAAAAAGGTTGAAGATGATGACACTACACAACAATAACTTCTTCTCGGTGGAGCGTAATTACGATTTGGCTGTGGATATATTACAGCAACGCCTGTTAGACAAAACGGGCGCTCCCAGTTCAAAACTCAAATAACAATTTCCTTTTTTATTTTGATATGTGAAGCGATATTGTCTATGGCATCTGAAGAAATACAACCAAACGTTAAAAGGTGATGTGATCATAATTAGCGATAACTGTGATAGAGAGGAAAGAGGTAAGTTGTAAGTTAATGCAATGGCATATATGCAAGTCTCCTCAAAATACACACTGACAGACTTCAGTCAGTTTTCAATGCTGCCGCAAGGCTGATAACTGGCGTTTCCCAATATTCCTATATGTACCGGACGGGGACGTGGGACATGTGACAGTACATTTAAAGATAGAACATTAGAAGCTGTTCTGACATATTGACGTATGACAATAATCGTCTTGTTATACGAAAAAAAAAAAAAAATAAAGATAGATACTTTACAGTTCGTTCTCGTATGAATTCATGAATAGGAATAAAATTCGGGGATTCCTAGGAATCGGGAATTTGTTTTGATTCATTCTTTTGACTTGACCAAACTGTTAAAATATTTTACTGTTGTGTGCCTTTACGTTTTTCAAAGTTGTTTTTGTTATTTGAGTGTCTAGATACTGCATATATTCATTAATGTTAGTTTCAGTTTATCTAGTTCTCGTCGCAACCGTCAAACAAAGGTAGGTTTTTGTAAATTCTATTGACTTCGATTTTATTTTATTATTGATCAATTAGTTACCATTAATCCACCTAAATGAAATTAAAAAAACTTTCCGGTCGCAGAATTTAAAACGTAAACTTCAAAAACAAAATCATATTGAAAAACTTATGTCAATTGAAACTTTTTTCAATTCTATTGCTCCGATAGTAAATAATGTTCCCGGCTCATCTAAACAAATATCTTTTACTCATAGTCTAATAGAATTAGAAAAACCTTTGTTTGATTTGGAAGTTATACATAATAGGGATGATAATTTAATACAATTTGGAGCTTAAATTGGAAGAGCCCGGGATGTTGGCCAACATTATGTCAAAATACAATCGGTCTAATAGTTCACTAAGGTCCTAAACAGTTAAAAGGTTATAATTTTCTTGTTACTAACAAACGAAAATTCATCCCGAAGTATTATAATAAAAATCAAATGGAGAACAAATTTATAGATCTTGGCTTATTTATTCGAAGACTTTAGATAGGGTATTTTGTTTTGTTGTAAATTATTTTCTATATTTAATAATAGTGCTTTGGCTAGTTCAGGATTGAATGATTGGAATCATGTGTTACAAAACCTAAATTTGCATGAAAACTCAAATTCACATTTGGATAGTTTTACCAAGTGGAAAAATTTAGAAATAGGGCTTGCCCATAACAAAACAGTAGACAGTGATTTACAGATAATTATAAATCGAGAAGCTGAGAAATATAGAACAATTTTATAACGTTTGATTATTTGTGTCAAGTATTTGGGTACCCAATCCATTGCATTTCGCGGCTGTACGGAAAAAAATATATAAAACGAACAACGGTAATTTTCTAAAATTAGTAGAGTATGGCCGAAATCTACCCGGTAATGTCAGATCACTTGCAGTAAATAAACGAGGAAATAGAAGAAGATTCGGATAATGATACCAGGGAAGTAGACAAATCAATTGCTAGTAATATAACCAACTTCAAATTTGTATGTTGCCTCGTTGTTTGGTTTGATGTTTTACGGGAAATTAATTATGCCAGTAAAAGTCTTCAGTCGGTTGAAAAACATTTAAGTTCAACTGTGGTTATCAAGTCTTCAAAGTTGTATTTGGAAAGATATCGCACAGAAGTGGGTTTTAATACTATGTTAAAGGTAGCTGAATAAATATCTGTTCTGGGGAAGGGGGTGGCGCAATCGGCACGCACTGCATAGAGCGCGAGACGTAGTGGAACTGGCCCTGGAACCAGCCCCCCCTCTTCGCACCCTGGTCCACCGTCCGCAGCCTGTCATCTTGACTAGCCGGACCCGAGAGCCAATCACGACACACGCGATAATTGTCAGCCCCAGACCCGTGGCTCATTATGTCTGAACATATTTTAGCTTAATATTGTGAGAGTTTGGCCATAGGTAGCGCAAAATAATGTAAACAGAAAGAGCGGCCGAGCTCTCTTTAGCTTAATTAGTAATAAGAATATATCATTTGTCTAGAAATAAGTACATTGTTATAACGTCTACAAAAAAACGTCAGACTTAGGATCCCTTCTATTTGTATTTGGCATTTTTTCTTGGGTTTAATTTCCAATTATAAGTAATCTGACAAATTTTGCAGAAATACCACAAAGCAGACACAATTCCAAGAGCTCGGCAGGGTGGTGATCAACCTCTCAGACTAAGTGCTCGACATTTTGTATTGGATATTCCGCTAACCGTTAATTCAAAGAGACAAACATCATACCGGCGGTGTTATATTTGTAACACACTATGCAACAACCTCAAAAACGAGTTCATACTCATCATTGGTGCAGTGACTGTGAAGTTGCCTACGTCCTACAAATTGTTTTAGAAATAGTTTTTAAAAATATATTAGACGATTCAAAAATTTTAATTAATATAATGCGCCTGGCCCCATCCAACTAATGTGTGGTCACCCTGTTTAATGCCGACGCAGCGAAATGTGAATGTGTCTCAGAGTAACAATGTAAGAGAGCGTAGTAATTTGTGTCAAATCGTTGACAAACTCGCAAAATATAGCTCTCTCTTTATGCTCAGTTCTATAAACATATGAGAAAAAGAGACAAACAATCGTTGAAGCCAATACACGATTTGTGGCAGGCTAAATGCCATGTAGCCATTTTTTAATTTACACTTACCTCACACATGTTTTGAATGTCAGGCGAACGGGCTGTCAAAAGTACGTAAATAGTTAAAAACTTGAGTGAATTTTTGTGCAATCTCAAACAAAACGTCATGGCCATATGTGCTATGCTTGGATGCTTTAATTGAAGTACAAAAGGACCAAAAAAAAAACAGTTTTCACAGGTATGTACCATAAAAATCGTCTTTTTTAGTTTGATCTCAAATATTTAACATCCTAACTTACAAAACAACTAGTAACTTACACCAATATGTAATTAATCTTTGGACTATTCGTTTCAATATAATAAACTTCCGTTGAAATGAGTTTTAATGCATCTTTTATATGTTTTACTTAGAGAGATATACGAGAATGTCACATAAATTTTCAAGAACGGGAAACCCCCTTTTCGTACGGCTTCTGAAACTTAGAGTAACAATATAGAGAGACCGTCCTAATTATGAGTCAAATCGTGCATACTCACAAAATATAGCTCTCTCTTTATGCTCGTTTCTATAGACATATGAGAAAAAGAGACAAACAATTGTTATTAAGAACATATGATTTGGGGCGTGCTAAAAGCCAAGTAACCATTTTTTGATTTTTTTGACAGACAAAAAGCTTAAAATATATACGAGTAAGTGAATTTAGTGCAATATTAAAAAAAAACGATATGGCTATATGTGCAGTTGTTGGTTGTTTTAACTGAAGTAACAAAGGACCAAAAAAATCAGTTTCCACAGGTATTTATCCAAGAATTCGTATTTTTTAGTTTAACCTCAAATATTTTACATGCTAACCTACAAAACAACTTGTTACCTACACCAATATTTAGTCAATCTTTGCATTATTTGTTTCGATATAATAAACTCCCGTTTAAAATGAGTTTGAATGCATTCATAATATGTTTTACTTCGAGAGATATACGAGATTCTGACGTAAATTTGTATGAATGGGGATTCCCTGATTAGTCCAACATCTGGGCAATATCCATGTCTCTTTCTTTCTCATGCTTAACCAACTCAAAATTGTTCGCGAACAGATAAAGACGGAATAATGTTTATCTTTTTGGTTTTTTTCTTCGGGATCCAATTTTTTTGGGTTTGGAAAAAGGGCCAAATTTAATTTGGGCCCCTTCCCAAATTTTTTCCCCTTTTTTTCCTTTGGTTCCCAAAAAAACTT
>JAGWCC010001666.1:0-17346 GCA_022651775.1 Drusus annulatus
TACAGGTTAAGAGAAGTGGTACAATTACCAATTAATTATTTTAAGATATGAGTACAAACAGACTTTTTTTGTTAGGCATCGCATTGGTCTTGGGTTTCACAAGTGTGTGGGCACAGCGGCCAATGGGTCAGATGGATTTTTATGTGAGAGGGGTTGAATTTACTACCTCACGAATACCCTTTAAATCGCAGCATGAGTTTCGGTTGGGGTGGGGTATTACACCTTTATTTATAAAGGAACGTGCTGACCCTGATCATGGTGGATTTTGGAGCCACCGCGATGGGTGGGTAAATGACTCCTATGGGCCAGCAGAGAATTTTGATAAACTCCTAACCTATCAGGGCTCAAAGACCTACACTGGCAATGTAACTCTAGCATACGCTTTTCGTTTCGCACGCTGGGGCCATTTAGGAGTTGGTGCAACCTTTTCGCAGTACAACCAAAATTTCTATGAACGATCAAGTGGTCAGAAGGTTGCACACGATAGATCTACCTTTATGTTTGTCACACCAACGCTGAGAATTGACTGGTATACAAGTAAATATGTTCGACTATACTCCTCATTGGGTGTTGGCCTTGGCTGGGAGAGTAGAGACCGATTTACAAAAAGTTTCAGCAACTCTTATGATGAGAGTTTTGTCTCTGGCAATTTTACTGTGCTGGGCTTTTCAGTTGGCAATCGTTACTTTATGTTCTCGGATTTTGGCAATTTTGGCAACCAGGGATATATTACAACGGGATTTGGATTTAGATTTGATGTGAAAAAATAGTCTAAAAATAGTATATTATGAATTTATTGAAATATTGTTTAATTACAATGCTCCTGTTGGCAACATTCTCTTGCGAGGAGATTGAATTTCCAAGTGAAAAGCATGAAAAGAGAACTGCGGCAGGTCACTATATTTTTGGAATAACCGAAAATGTACAGATTGATCTTGTCAAGACTCTAGACATCTGTTTGGCAGCCGATCTTTACATCAGTGAGACCGATCTGGAGAAGAAAGCAGAGATTAAGGCACACTTTTTCCCTTACACAAATATCACTAAAGTTGGTGATTTGTACATATTTAAGCAGTCCTCAAAGGCAGAGATGAAAATAACAACAGGTAATTTATCTTTGAACTCACCAGACGCTAAATGGACACTTGCGGGAGTTTTTGGAGGGGTGACGATTCCTCCTACTTCTTTGTTTCAAGTTAGTTTTATCTCCACTGATAAGTGGACAATTGGTTCGAAACCAGTTGAGGTAGACGGATACAGTGTCACTACCACTTGTACAATTGAGAGGTTGGTGAATCGTCAACCCGCCCCTGTGGGTGACTACCTCAGTAGCGATTATTCGTTGTTGGGCTCAGGAGAGTTGTACTCTATTCCAACTCCATTAAACTACTATCCTCAAATTTATAAAGATATTTTGGAGGTCAAATTTGAAATTCAGCAAGCTATGGTACTCTCTGCTAATCGCTGGACTCAAGGCTCGATGAAGATGAATGCCTACACAAAACAAAATTATAAAGGCGATGATATTCTGTCGCAGATCAATTCAAACGCTACCTCTGTGAAGATTACCTACAAAGGGATTTCGGATAATTGGAGTATTGGGGGACCTATTTTCACCCACTAAAAATGTTAGTTTCAAGGTAGTTATCCCTGCTTGTTGCGTATAGTGGCCACCATAAGGTGGCCATTTTTTGTGCGATTGTAAATTATTTTAAAATTTATTATTGCAATGCTGCAAAATATTAATATCTTTGTCGCTATTATTAATACAGATTAAAACTAATAGATGACAACGCTAAAAGAGTTTTTTAATCGCCAGGAGAGTGATGTAAAGGGGGGAATTTCGCACAAGAACAACATTATCAAACGTAACATCATTGCTCATATCGCGGTTTATGGTGAGTCGACCCTGGCTGACCTAACAAATAAATTACATGTAAGTGTGCCGACAATCACCAAATTAGTTAGTGAATTGGTGGGCGAGAGTCTTGTTATTGACAACGGCAAAGTGGAGACCCAGGGTGGACGTAGACCCAATATATTTGGGTTGGCCAACTCCTCTATCTATTTTGTGGGCGTTGATGTGAGTCGCGAGGATATACACTTTGTAGCCACAGATCTGCAGAATAATGTGATTAAATCCCATATTTTTACAGATTTTACACTCTCGGATTCACCCGAAGCATTGGAGAAAATTTGTGCTGCCACCGAGGCTTTTATTGAGGATACGGGGCTGGATCGGTGTAAAATTTTGGGGATTGGAGTTGGAATTGCAGGACGTGTAAACCCAAATACAGGGCGAAGTTATAAGTATTTTACCAACCAAGAGTTGTCATTGAGGGATATTCTCGAGGCTAAGATTGGTATTCGGGTTCAGGTGGAAAATGATACACGTGCTCGTTGTTATGCCGAGTATTTCACTGGCAATATGAAAGATGAGAAGAATATTCTCTATCTTCATCTTGGGCGAGGGGTAGCTATCGGAATTGTGATCGATGGCAAATTGTACTATGGTAAGTCGGGATTTGCGGGTGAGTTTGGTCACACACCATTTTTTGACAATGAGATCATCTGTGGCTGTGGAAAAAAGGGGTGTCTAGAGACTGAAATTTCGGGAATTGCCATTGAGCACAAGATGGTTGACCGTATAAAATTGGGCTCCAACACGGTGCTTCGCGAAAAGTATGACAATGGAGAGTTTATCCACATCAAGGATATTATTGCCGCAGCTAAGCGAGATGACACACTGTCCATTGAGCTGCTGGAGCAGGCGGGCGAAAAAATTGGTAAGAGTATTGCTTTTCTGATCAATATTTTCAACCCCGAATCGGTGATTGTTGGGGGTGACCTCTCGCGGGCAGGCGATCTATTGATGTTGCCGTTGAAGTCCTCGGCAAACAAATATTCGTTGGGGCTGGTGTACAATGACACCAATTTCAGAGTAACCTCGATGGACGAGTTGGCAGGTGCGTTGGGGGCGGTGATGTTGATTCGGAATAAGGTGATTGGGCTTTAGCGATGTTTAGCCTTGAGACTGAATTTGTTCGTCTGCGTGCCCTTGAACCCGAGGATATTGAGGTGCTTTATCTCTGGGAGAATGACACTACAATCTGGAGAGTAAGTAGCACGACAGCCCCTTTTTCAAAATATCAACTGGCTCAATTCATTGACAATCAGCAGCATGATCTATTTCACACAAAGCAGATGCGGCTGATTGTCGAGTCTCGAGCTGATGGAAGAGCTGTGGGGGCGATTGATCTATTTGATTTTGACCCATTGAATCAGCGTGCTGGTTTAGGAGTACTGATCTATGATGCTTTGGATCGTGGGCATGGTTTTGCAAGGTCAGCAGTTGAGTTGACTATTAGTTACTGTTTCGAGGTGCTGGATCTGCATCAGGTTTATTGCAACGTTGCGGCTGATAATGTAGCTAGTTTGGCACTCTTTCGGGGTTGCGGATTTGAGATCGTTGGCTTGAAAAGAGGCTGGGTGAAGAGCCCTGCTGGTTGGACTGATGAGTATATGTTGCAACTGGTTAGGTAAGTAATTTCCAAGAATGGATAAATAAATATCATCAATGATTTAGTAGAAAATAAAACTTGAGTACAGAGGCAGGAATATCCTATACCCTCAGTACTCAAGTTTTTGTTTAACTATCTTCTATTGAACCTCAGGTGTTTGCCGCTGAATCGCCTTAATCGAGACAACGTATGCTAGTGCAATTAAGATAATGTACGAAACTAATGCGACAGCAAAATCGCCTGAAGAGGAGTCAAACCATACATCATTAGTTACTCCCGCTGCATTCAGGACCACGGCCATCATCATTATTACGCATAATGATCCAACCAACCACAAGGTAAGATTAATTTTTTAATAAACAACACCATTGTCTGAAATTGAACAAATTAGCTCAAAACCATTATTATTTTATCAACTCTCACCAGCCTTTACAACCTCTTCAACAACGCAATCCGACTACTTATATAGGGTGCATACTTCAAACTCAAATCAAACAGAGTGGAACTCCTCAAAACCGAGCGTTGGTTGCTAAAAGTTTCGAAGCTACGTTTGCCATGGTACCGCCCCATGCCGCTATTGCCCACCCCTCCAAAGGGCAGATTACTAGCCACATGCAGGATCGTGTCGTTGACACAAACTCCTCCCGAGCTGGTCTGGCTGATTAGCTGGTCGGTTAGCCTTCGATGCCCAAAAACATAGAGAGCCAGAGGCTTCTCGTTCATATTGATGTGGTGTACAACCTCTTCAATCCTATCAAATTCAAGAATCGGAAGTACTGGGCCAAAAATTTCCTGCTGCATAATTGGGCTCTGCAAGTCAACCCCATCGATCAGTGTTGGGGCAATATATCGATCCTCCCGATTGCTCTGCCCTCCATAAACCACATTCTCACCCTCAATCAGACCAACCACCCGATCATAGGCCTCGCTGGTGACAATTCGTGGGTAGTCAGCACTTTCCTGAGCATTGCTGCCATAAAATTGCTCAATAAAACCAATCATCAGCTTAATTAGGTCGGACTTAACATCCTTGTGTACAAACAGGTAGTCGGGGGCGATGCATGTTTGCCCAGCATTGAGCAATTTTCCCCACACAATTCGCTTTGCTGCCACCCGAAGATCAGCACTCCTATCCACCACGCAGGGGCTCTTACCGCCAAGCTCCAGTGTTACTGGGGTCAAATGTTTTGCTGCCGCAGCCATCACCGAACGACCAAATCCAGGGCTACCCGTAAAAAATATGTAGTCATACCTCTGCTCCAAAAGCACCTCGTTTACCTCACGTCCGCCCTCAAAAAAGGAGACATGGTCTGGCTCAAACACCTCTGCAACAATTTTTTTCATAATTGCGGAGCTGGCAGGTGCTGACTCTGATGACTTGAGTACCACTACATTGCCTGCTGCCACTGCTCCAATCAGCGGACTGAAAAGTAGTTGAAATGGATAGTTCCATGGAGCGATGATAAGCACCAACCCCAAAGGCTCATTCAAGATCCTGCTAGTTGATGGCCACAGTTGAAGTGGGGTAGAGACACGCCGCGGTTTTGCCCACCGCCGTAGATGCCCAATGTGGTGTTTTAGCTCCCCCTTAACCACCCCAATCTCAGTGAGGTACGCCTCAAATCCCGATTTATGTAGGTCGCTGTGAAGTGCTTCACAAATTTGATCTGTCTGTGCATCTATCTGCCGCAGTAGCCTTTTCAGCAACTCAATCCGGCCAGCAACACTAGCACTCTTGCCCCGAGCAAAATATGCTCTATGGTCGGATATCTTCTCTGCAATTGGGCAATTTCCTGACCTCTCTTTTGCCATGTCTCTTGGGATATCTAGTTTTCCAACACAGTTTCCTGCTCAGGTACATGTTTGTATTTGAACACTATTGCAAATACAATACCTATCACCAATGCGTAGGCCGCAAAGATGTACCAAATTGTTGGCCAATCTCTTACCACCTCGCCTGCTGCGTCAATCACTGGGCTCACCACACCATTAATACTCTCGGTGCTTGTGAAGTTGTTCACCACCCAACCACTGCCATAACCACCAATGATCGCTCCAAACCCGTTGGTCATCATCATAAATAGACCCTGGGCACTGGCTCGTATTGAGGGTGACGATTCGCGTTCAACAAACAGGGAGCCCGAAATATTGAAGAAATCAAAAGCCATACCATATACAACCATTGACAGAATCAAGAAGACAAATCCACCTCCTGGATTACCAATTCCAAACAGCCCAAACCTCAAAACCCAAGCACCCATACTAATCAACATAACCTGCTTGATACCAAAGCGTCGCAGAAAAAAAGGTATTGCCAGAATGAATAAAGTCTCCGAGATTTGAGAGATTGACATCAGAATATTTGGGTGAGCAACAGTCACCGAATCGGCATAGTTCAACTTGAAGCTATCCAAGAACGAACCCCCATAAGTGTTGGTAATCTGGAGTGCAGCACCAAGCAACATAGAAAAGAGGAAAAATATGGCCATTCGCCTCTGTTTGAACAATCTTAGTGCATCAAGGCCCAGGGCGGAGATCATCGACTTAGCCTTAACTCCCTTCACTGGAGGGCATTTTGTGAGGGTAAATGAGTACAGAAATAGTAGCAATGACGCAGTGGCTCCCACGTAGAGTTGCATGTTTGACCGAGCAAAGCCCATGATATCCACCAGCCACATTGCCCCAATAAACCCAACCGTGCCCCAGACACGAATTGGCGGGAAATCCTTGATTATATCCAGATGTCCCTTCTCAAGGGCATTGTATGAGACCGTGTTTGATAGAGCCAGGGTGGGCATATACATCATCACTGCGAACATCATTGACCAATACACTCCAACATAGCTCGTCTGTTGTGCCGCAACCACCAGAGCTAAACCCCCAAGCAGGTGACAAATTCCTAACAGCCGCTCGGCATTCACCCACCGATCGGCGATTATACCCATCAGTGCTGGCATAAACAGTGACGCTATACCCATGGTTGCAAAAATGGTCCCAATCTGCATACCACTAAATCCAAGCGTGCCTCCAACATACCCCCCCAAAGATATTAGCCACGATCCCCAGATGAAGAACTGGATAAAATTCATTACTATCAACCGATACTTTACACTCATCATCACACAGTTTTAGTAAGTAATATTAAATCTCTTCTGCTACTTAAAAATTACTTAGTTTCTATCAGACTGTAAATATACTAATTTTATACCGATTTTTGCCCATTGCCACCATTATTTTCTAGTCTTGTCGTTTTATGTAATTGATAGAATATATTGTTAAATGTTTTCTACTACTTAAGTAATGTATATCTAAAAAATTAAGTGTAATTTTGCTCCCCTTAAGTGGTGAATAGTTTTGTATTTAAAATATAATCAAAATGATCAGAAAAAGTTTATTGGTTTTCGCCTCCTTTCTTCTATTTACATCGCTTAGCTTTGGTCAAGAAGCTACTGTTAAGTGGAAGATTTCGGCGGTTCATTTGGAGGCAGATTTATATGAAGTGGTGCTGGAGGGGGCTATCACTCCACCTTGGCATATGTATGATTTGGGTCCTTATGTTGATGGTCCCAATGCAACTGTGATTACCTTCTTGCCCCAATCGGCTGTGAAGTTGGTAGGTAAACCCTATGCAGTTACAAAAGCGAAGCGGGTGTTTGACAAGGTCTTCAACATGGAGATTGGTTACTATGAGCAGAGGGCAAAATTGGCTCAAAAGGTGAGAGTTATTGGGCAGGCAAAGGTCACCTTGAGTGGAAATGTGGAGTGGATGTTCTGTGATGAGAGTAGCTGTTTGCCTCCCGACGATTTTGACTTCACGGTCAGTGTTGGAGGGCAGAATGTGAAGGTGGAGAGTGCCTCACTTGCTGAGGTAAGCCCTGGGGTGGTTGAGGATTCTGACCAGATACCGGCAGTAGATTCTGCCTCTGGGTTGGTTGTTCAGCCCTCCCAGGCCGAGGTTTTGGCACCGGTAGCGGCTGACTCGGGAAGTTTCTGGTCTACAATTATTCAGGCTATACTTTGGGGTTTTGCAGCGGTGATCACTCCTTGTGTCTTCCCAATGTTGCCGATGACGGTTTCGTTTTTCATCAAGGGAGATGGTAGTGAGAAGGCTTCGGCTAGTAGAGGACGATTTATGGCGGCACTATACGGTATTTTTATCGTTGCCCTGTATACGATTCCAATCTTTGTAATAATTCTGATAACAAGAGTTGTTGGCGGCGACTCGGTGACAGCTGATATATTCAACTGGTTGGCTACGCATTGGATTCCTAATGTGTTGTTTTTCATAGTGTTTATGATCTTTGCGGCCTCATTTTTCGGTGCTTTCGAGATCACGATGCCTAGTTGGCTGGTGAACAAAAGTGACTCTAAATCGGAAAAGGGTGGCATTGCTGGTCTGTTCTTCCTTGCAATGACCTTGGTTTTGGTCTCTTTTTCTTGCACTGGGCCGATAGTTGGTTCGGTGTTGATTAAATCAACAGGTGGAGAGGTTTGGGAGCCTGTGTTCACTATGTTGGCCTTCTCAACAGCGTTTGCCATTCCGTTTGTGTTGTTTGCATTCTTCCCCTCGGTGTTGAAAAAGCTGCCAAAGAGTGGCGGTTGGTTGAATTCGGTCAAGGTTGTGCTTGGTTTTGTGGAGGTGGCTTTGGGTCTTAAGTTCTTGAGTGTAGCAGACCAAACCTACCATTGGGGTATTTTGGATCGAGAGGTTTACCTAGCTATTTGGATTGTGGTCTTCACTCTTTTGGGGCTCTATTTACTGGGCAAACTCAAGATGAAGCACGATTCAGAGACAAAATATTTGGGCACAGGTAGGCTATTTATGGCCATTACAACGTTCAGTTTTGTGGTATACCTAATCCCTGGAATGTGGGGAGCCCCTCTAAAGGCACTCTCTGGGTATCTACCCCCGATGCACAGTCAGGATTTTGTGCTCAGTTCGCAGGGTGTTTCAACGAGTGGAAATGCAACTTCGGGCGATGAGATTGATACGCCAAAGTATGGAGATTTTTTGCATCTGCCCCATGGGTTAAAGGGTTTCTTTGACTATCAGCAGGCTCTTGAATATGCCAAGAGAGTTGGAAAGCCCCTCTTTGTTGACTTCACGGGCCATGGGTGTGTGAACTGTCGGGAGATGGAGGAGCGTGTTTGGTCAGATCCAACAATTTTGAGCCTGCTCAGAGATGAGTTTGTGATTGTGGCTCTGTTCTCTGATGATAAGAAGGAGGTACCAGAATCGGACTGGGTGACCACCTCCACAGGAAAGGTACTCAAGGGTTTGGGTAAGATAAATTCGCACTTTGCCCGCACCCGATTCAATGCCAATGCACAACCCTACTATCTGTTGTTAGATGGGCAGGAGAAGCCGTTGGTTCCTGCACGTGGGTATGACCTTAGTATACCTGGGTTTACGAAATTTTTGCAAGATGGGCTGGCTGCCTATAAGGCTGGCTCGGAGTTGTAATTTCTTGATATGTGGTGTGAATAGGCTCATGAATATGGTGTTTGTTGTGTCGATAGTTGTGGTGGTTATTGTGTCTATTTCGCTCTTTCTGAGCCAGCCCAAATTTGGTGAGTTGCCAAAGGGTGAGCGTTTGGAGCGGGTGGAGAATTCGCCCCATTATCACGGAGGTCAGTTCCATAATCGTCAGCTAACCACCACTATAACAAAGGGCAAAGGGCTCTCAATGGTGACCCAAATGCTGTTTGGGCGTGGCAAAAATGTCTCTCCTAACGGTAATTTGCCCTCTGTGAAGAGAGATCTAGCGGTTGATAG
Source organism: Drusus annulatus (assembly GCA_022651775.1). Taxonomy (NCBI): domain Eukaryota; kingdom Metazoa; phylum Arthropoda; class Insecta; order Trichoptera; family Limnephilidae; genus Drusus; species Drusus annulatus. Next base: position 9,298 of record JAGWCC010001666.1, read on the forward strand.
TACCATGAATATGGTGGTTTGGTTGGGCCACTCCTCAATTTATCTTCAGGTAGACGGGCTCCGAATCTTGGTCGATCCCGTCTTGAGTGGTGCGGCATCGCCTGTGAAGTTCACCACCAGGGCATTTAGGGGAACGGATCCATATAAGATTGACGATTTTCCAGAGCTAGATCTGCTGCGGATTACCCATGATCATTGGGATCATCTAGATTATGAGACTGTTAAATTGCTCAATTTCAAAAAGGTGATCTGTCCGCTTGGAGTGGGTCAGCATTTTGAGGCTTGGGGATTTGATAGATCTATGATTTGGGAGGGCGATTGGGAAGATGCACTTCAGTTGAATGCAGCTGTAAAGTTACATGTCGCTACGTCTCGCCACTTTTCGGGCAGATCGCTGGTGAGAAATTCAAGTCTGTGGTGCTCCTTTGTGTTGCAGACACCATCTATGCAGATATTCATCAGTGGTGATGGCGGTTATGGGGCACACTTTGCCGAAATTCGTAAGAGTTTTGGGGCATTTGACCTTGCGTTTTTGGAGTGTGGGCAGTATAATCAGGCCTGGGAGATGATTCACCTCTTGCCAGAGCAGACTCTTATGGCTGCCAAAGATTTGGAGGCTCGGGTGGTTGTGCCGACCCATAACTCAAAATTTGCATTGGCATTTCATGATTGGGACGACCCTCTGAGGACTCTCACGCAGTTGAATGTCTCAGATAGTATCAATCTTCTAACACCTATTATTGGAGAGATTACGGATCTAAGAGCAATCCCAAAGTTGACCTCACGGTGGTGGGAGTCGGTAGACTAGATCCCGCCTTACTCTTGATTATCTTTGCATTACCTAAATTCAACAACCTCTGAGCGAGTTGGAATATATCTGAATCTGGTGTAGCTAGGTTGATTGGCACTGTTGAAAAAATTGCTCTTTAGCAGCCCATTCGTGCCCACCACAATTCCTAGTCTAATTTGAATAGCGTTGAATATCATACGTTCATTCTTGAACCGAACCCCTAGACCAATGGTTGCTATGGCCTCATTTTTTGTTGGGTTAATGTTTTTTCCGATTAGGCCCAGATCTGTATAACCAAAAAATGCAAGCCTAAACCCTAGTGGTTGTAAAGGGGTAAATACCACTGTTTCAGCCTTATAAACTAGTCGGTGGGTTCCACTTGCCGACTGTTTATACCCCAGTAGACTGTTGTATCCCGAAAAAGTCAGTAACTCATTCACCCCCTCCAGTCGGTTCCACCCATAGGTATAACTCAAATTGAAAAATTGACGCAATCGGCTTGTTCCCAGATGCTTCAAGTTTGTGAAGTAGTTAAAGCTCATGTGTAAAACGCTCTGCGACAATCTATTTCGAATTGGATCTAAGTAACTTCCAAGGCCAGCTGAGCCGCCAAGATATCCAAAGCGTACAAATTTCCCCAGCGAATATTTTGCACCAAAATAGTACTCGTCACCATATTCTCCCCATCGATAGCCCATCAGAATCTCACTTCGGTAACCCCGTGCAATGTCCTCCTTTGAACCATAACCAAAAATGAGTGTATTGGCGTAAAACTGCTCACGATAGATGCCCAGAGCCACTATAGCACTCTTGTGGTCATGAAAGGCGGGGTTGTTTTTAGCACTTGTCAGGCTAGGTCTCATCGAGTAGCGGGCCTCACTTGCGTGTGCTGTTACATATAGGCTACTCCTTATCGAGGGTAAGAAAAATGACTTCCCTCCCCAAACATGACTCTCCTGCCACTTGAGACTTTGAACCGTAAGATCTCCAAGTATGTGTATTGGGGTACTATTATTTAGATACGATGCCCCTGCTGAGTGGTCCCCTGGGCGTATAAACTCTCTCGAAATCCCCCCCATTAGATAGGAGTAGTCGAAATTACGACCAACAATAAATTCACCATTATAGAACTTTGCACCAATGTTTGGAACCCTATATTCGGCGATCATTCCACCCCAAGATTTAGTATTAAGGTTGAAATTGGTCTTCAAACTAAGTCTCTTACCATATCCAAAGGCATTGGCATCATAGATATTTATTTGTGAGGGACCCGTTAGACTAAGTGATAGTGACCCGCCGATACTCCAATTATCGTATGTGTGCACTGTTACATCAACTTGATCAGAATCCTCGTCACTAAGTTCGGCACTGATCAGAGCACGGTGAATGTAGCTGCGGGAGCTGAGTAGTTGCTGGTTATTAACCATCAGCACAGGATCAAGTTTGTCTCCTCGTCTAAATAGTAGATCACTTCGAATTGTGATCTCCCTTGTCATACGATGAGATGCGTTTAGAAACTTTTCTATCCCATTTTGAGCATCAAAAACATCATCACGTATAAAGGTTATTTTATTAATTATCAACCCTTTGAACTCATTGAATCTCTCTGTTTCATCAACAACCTTGCCTCGACTCACCGTGTCTATTGGATTGCGAACCAATGACCGATACACATAGTCTGTCCATCGTTTTTTGCCTGTACTCGACTTAATTCGGTCATACAGCTCTGCTGTCTTTATATCGGCAGGTTTGTGTGTCTTCTCAAATGCCTTCGCCTCTTCGACCTGATGTTTGACGACTAAATCTGTCCTTGAAATCGTGTCAGCCTCCACTACTGCTCCTACATCGACACACTTGACCAGTGCTCCCTCGGCACATCTAGCATCTAGATGTAGCAGGAAGCCAAGAGTAGTGAGAAGTATGGAAAGCGGTAATTTCATAATACTATTTTGTACAAAGATAGCACTAAAGTGCCCAAATCGACAATATCACAAAAGGCCATCCGTTCTGGGTGGCCTTTGTGCAACGTAAAAACATAAATATCTAAAATATCTTTGAAACTGCCCCCATTTGGGAAGGCAAGTTTGCCACCTATTTATGCTTAAACCAAGCCCGAAAATCCCATGAAACCCATTGCTAAAATGCTTGCCGTTACCAACGCAATCGGCACACCCTTCATCGCTTTTGGAACATCTTCCAGCTCCAGACGCTCTCTCAAACCAGCAAATATGACCAAAGCAAGTGTAAATCCAATTGCCGTTGCTGTCGAAAAAACAACCGATTGAAGTAGCCCCAACTCCTTCTGAACCAAAATGATGGCTACCCCCAAAACAGCACAGTTGGTTGTGATCAGTGGCAAAAATATACCCAAGGCCTGATAAAGTGCAGGGCTCAATTTCTTGAGCATAATCTCAACCATCTGAACCAATGCCGCAATCACCAAGATAAATACAATGGTCTGCATATAAGGAATGCCCAGAGGTACAAGTACATAGTATTGAATGATATATACAAATACTGCCGCAAGTGCCATCACAAAAGTGACCGCAGCACCCATTCCCATTGAGGTTTCAACCTTGCTCGATACACCCAAAAATGGGCAAATCCCAAGAAACTGTGCAAGTACAATGTTGTTTACAAATATTGCACCAATTATAATTACAAAATATTCCATCGACTACTTGGTTTTTACCGTTAATTTATTGAAGATAGCTAGCAGATAGCCCAATGTCAAAAACGCCCCTGGTGCAAGTACAAAAATCAGGATCCCATCACCACTAATAAACTTCATTCCAAACACTGCTCCACTTCCTAACATCTCCCTAATGGCCCCCAAAAGTGTTAGAGACAGAGTAAAACCAATGCCAATACCAATACCATCAAGTGCCGAATCGACCACAGTATTCTTTGATGCGAAAGCCTCGGCACGACCCAAAATAATACAGTTCACCACAATTAGCGGAATATATACACCAAGGGTTTCATACAAACCAGGCACATATGCCTCCATAACTAGCTGAAGTACTGTCACAAAAGAGGCAATAACCACAATGAAAGCAGGTATACGAACCTTACCCGGAACTACATCTTTTATCAACGCAATTGCCATATTCGACAAGATCAACACAAACATTGTTGCCACGCCCATGCCCATTCCGTTTATTGCTGAGGTTGTTGTTCCAAGAGTTGGACACATTCCAAGCATCAGCACAAACACAGGATTATCCTTGATAATCCCCTTTGTTAAAATAGATAATTTACTCACCTTTTGACCCTTTATCTGTTTCCGTTTCCTTATTTTGTGCCCAATCACCAGTGGAAGTGGCTCCCGATACTGAGTTAACAGCTGCCCCTTTACAGACCGATTGCATTGCGTTGAAACCACGCTGTACCGCATCAATAAACGCACGAGATGAGATAGTTGACGCTGTGATTGCATCAACCTCACCACCATCTTTCTTCACCGCCATCTTAAAAGTCTCAGGATTTTTCCCCTGGAACTGAACCGAAAAATTAGACTTGTCAGCACCTATCTTGTCCCCCAATCCGGGAGTTTCATTATGGCTCAGGGTCTCGATATTGATTATCTCGCCACTGGGCAAGAAACCAACCATCAACTTAATCTCACCACCATAACCATTGTTAGTGAAGGTTTCAACGGCATAACCAACTACCTCTTCGCCTGATTTGGCTGTGTAAACCCTTACTACACCACCATCAACCTCCACATCATGCACCCCACTAGCTGGTTCATTGTCAAACTTTGGAAGCACCTTGGACAATGCCATGGTTGTTTTGGCCTGCTTTGCATCTTTTATTGGCCCCTCGGTGACCCTAAACACCATTCCTACAGCCAAGCCTGTGAGCAGGGTGATTGTAAAGAGGGTGAGCACCATGTTTTTTAACGAACTTTCCATATACCTTATAATATGATAAACCTACAATTCACCTTTTTCCCCTACGACTTTGCTGTTGCAAACGCTCGTGGCTTTATATATTTGTTAATAAGCGGTACAACGCCATTCATGATCAAAATCGCAAACGAAACACCCTCAGGATAGGAGCCCCAAAGGCGGATCAAAATTGTAATAACACCAATTCCAACGCCATAGACAATCATGCCACGGTAGTTCATAGGCGAACTAACATAGTCTGTTGCCATGTAAATTGCACCAAGCATTGCCCCTCCTGTAAGAATATGGAACAGTGGACTCATATATTGTTCGGGGTGAATAGCCCACAAAATTCCTGTAAACAGAGCCATTGAACCCAACACTGCAACGGGAATATGCCAGGTGATAACCTTGCGGTATACCAAGTACAATCCGCCAAGTAGAAGGGCCAATGCCCCAACTTCACCGAGCGATCCGGCCTTGAAACCGATAAAAATATCCGATAATTTGAAGTGGCTCATGATCTCAGTCATGCTCTGACCAGCCTTCAACGACCCCTTAACAAACGCCAGCGGTGTAGCACCCGAGAGTGCATCAACCCCTTCGGGAGTTGGAAAGGTGGTCATTGCCACAGGAAAAGCAATCAACATAAATACACGTCCCACTAGTGCTGGATTGAATAAATTACGCCCAATCCCACCAAAACTCATCTTTGCAATACCAATAGAAACCCCCGAACCAACAACAACCATCCACAATGGAATGCCTACTGGAAGGTTGAACGCCAGCAATAAACCTGTCAAAATCGCGGAATAGTCACCAATGGTGCTCTTGCCCTCGAGCATGAACCGTTGAATCAGGTATTCAAAAAGCACACAACTTGCAACTGCGACTGCCGAAATTATCAGTGCATTGATCCCAAATACAACCACTGAAATTACAAAAGCAGGGCTCAAGGCGATCAATACATCTCGCATCAATCTTTTGGTGGTGTCGCCACCATGAATGTGTGGTGATGGTGAAACTACTAATTTTCTCATCAATAAGTACTATAACTTTTTACTCAATATGTCGCTAACTCTCTAATATTGCTTATTTTCGGGCACGGATAATTTTCATCACCTCACTCTTGCCCAGTCGAATATGGTCAAGCAGTGGCAGTGAAGCAGGGCAGGTGTAGGAGCACGAACCACACTCAATACAGTCTGTCACCTTCAGCCCCTCCATATCGGCAAAACGCAACTTCTCGCCCAATCGTGACAACATATATGGCTCCAGCCCCATTGGGCACACACCAACACAACGTGCACATTTTATACAAGTAGAGGCCTCACTTCGCAATGCCTCCTTACCCTCCATCAACAAAATACCTGAGGTGCCCTTAGTCACAGGAGCATCAAGGTTGATCATCGTGCGACCCATCATTGGACCACCACCGATAACCTTGCCAGTCTGCTCTGCCACTCCGCCACACCTCTCAATGAGTTGACTAACGGGGGTGCCAATTCTAACCATGAAATTTGATGGACTCTTAAGCCCCTTGCCCGTAACCGTAACAATCCGATCAATCAACGGCTTATTCTTCTGAACAGCTTCGTATACAGCCAATGCCGTGCCAACATTCTGAACCACTGCACCGACCTCAATAGGAAGGGCACCAGATGGAACTTGTCGTCCAATAACAGCATCAATCAGCTGCTTCTCACCTCCCTGGGGATATTGCACCTTCAGACTAACAACCTCAATATTAGGATATTCAGCACATAAATTAGTCAGGTGCTTAATAGCATCTGGCTTATTGTTCTCAATACCAATATAGCTGCGACTAACCCCAAGTGCCCTGGCAAGTAGCGAAATACCAACCAACATCTCCTGACCACGCTCCATCATCAGCCTATGATCTGAAGTGAGATAAGGCTCACATTCAACACCATTAATGATCAAATACTCGGCTGTTTTACCCTGAGGAACTGACAATTTAACCTGGGTAGGGAATGTTGCCCCCCCCATGCCAACAATACCAGCCGCAGCAATTTTTGCCACAATTTCTGCTGGCGTTAGGCTACAATCTCGAACCAACTCACCACTGCGATCAATCTCTGCAAGCCATTGGTCGCCCTCAACAGCGATTGTTACAGCTGCTTTGCGGACTCCTGCAGCATCTGCAACAGCATCAACCGAGCTGACAACACCCGAAACAGATGAGTGAACATTACTAGAGACAAACCCTGCACTCTGACCAATAAGTTGGCCAACAACTACACGATCTCCCTTCTCAACAAGAGCCGTAGAGGGTGCACCAATGTGCTGCGAAAGCGGAATGACCACAACCTCGGGCAGTCCAAACTCCTCAATTTTGCTCTCTCTACTCAATTTATTCTCTGGTGGATGAACTCCTCCAATGCGAAAACTTTTCAACATTTTATACCGTTGTTCGTTATTTTTCTCTCTTAGAATCAGTTTTCAACTTATCTCTGTCTTTCAAACCAAACCTTGTCTATGCTTCAACCGTAGTCTCAACCTTGGGTGCCGCAATCTTGATCGGCGGAAAGTTTACCTCAACAATCGCTCCTGTTGGACACTCCGAGACACACTTGCGACACAATTTACACTTTTGTGCATCAATATAGGCCAGATTACTCTCCATCACAATTGCATCATGTGGACAAACCTTTACACATTTGCCACAACCAATGCAGGCTGCCGAGCAGGCCTTTCGAGCAACTCCACCCTTGTCTCTGCTAGAGCAACTTACATAGATTTTTCTACCCTTTGCAGCCCTCTTTCGTAGCTCCAATATTGTCTTGGGACAGGCCTTTACGCAGGCACCACAAGCTGTGCATTTGTCATCATCAACCTCTGGCAGACCTGTTGCGGGGTTGACAACAATCGCCCCAAAATTGCACACAACAACACAATCGCCCTTGCCCAAACAGCCATACGAGCAACCTGTCTCACCTCCATACATTGAGTTGATGATAGCACACGATCCCGCACCATCATATATATTTGTCTTCAGCCGCTTATCGCAACTACCTCCACACTTCAGAACAGCAACCGCAGGCTCCTTCTCTGGAGCCTGCTTACCAAGGTAGTTTGCAACACTCTTCATATTCTCAGATCCACCCACTGGGCAAAATAGAGCCGAGATATCCTCTTGACCAACAAGAGCATCGGCCAAAGCACGACAACCCGCAAACCCACAACCACCACAGTTGGCACCAGGCAACATCGACTCAACCTCATCAATGCGAGGATCCTCAAACACCTTAAACTTTTGGGCTACAAAATAGAGAATAACAGCCGAGAAAACTCCCAAAGAGCACAGCGTCAGTACGGTGTACAATAAAACTTCATTCATAATAG